>JAODFX010000001.1:487029-501910 GCA_027580035.1 Dorylogaster longipes | reverse complement strand
AATTCTTTTAAGCTGCTCGTGTGCCGTAAAAAAGCACTGTACTACTTTTCCAATTAAGATTGTCAACTCAGAATTGACCAAAGAATCGTTCTACCTGGCGATTATCCGCACTTTTCTGGCCACCGTGTATATACATATATATAATCAGTGGCAATACAAATCAAATTACCCTTCCAAAACTAGCTAAGTTTTCCTTTTGCTAGTATTGATATCAATTGTGCGACATTCTTTTTATGTGAATCGCCGAAATTTGAGAAGAATAATAAAGGAAACGAATGAATCTTAGCAGACAATGAATGCTCCAAGATGGACGCGACGTGTGGCCAACTTGACTTGACTTGATCACTGCTATCAAGCCGATTTGTTTACATGCAAGTACCGGACGGCGTTTGACAGCTTCCGACTGAGGGCGATGAACATATTTAGAACGGAAGCGTTTAACAATAATGCACCGCATGGCGCGGCGCATCGGCAGAATTCATATCGGTGCGGTGTATGCAGCGGGTCAGGGACCATTTCATTACTAATGCGCATGCAATTAATCCAATTCGTACAGCTATGAATGAGAAAACAATAACACTTCACGACGGCGATCCCACCGGGTTTGTCAGTCAGCGTGCAACCTCGGTTTCGCTCAGCATTGAACCAAATCATCGACAATTATGTTGATGTATGCAAATGCACGATTGCGTGGCCGTCGATGCGTTTTCTATTTCTGTTTTTCCGCGCTACGAGCATTCGCTTCGTTCATCTGGTTGACGTTATTCCCGGTATCCCGGGGTTCCATGGCCACAATCGAATCGTTCTACATTGCACTTTCATACTTGTCATTCGCATCGTTGCATTTCGGTGCAGGCAGTCAGTGGACGTGATGAACGGCAAATGAAATCCAGCTGCGAACGTGATGCGAACACCTAGAAGAAAAACCCGACGAGCGAGAGTCGAAGCCGGCAGCTCGTACACCGGTTCGCCGCTGGTAGCGAAAGCCTTTTTAGATAGCGCCCACCGACCGAATGCCGTCATGCTCGTCATCAATCGTTGCAGAAATTGGTCGAAGCGCACCGTTGCAACAATCTGCCGACGTATCAATTGCTTAAATTTAACCAGTTTCACCGTCATTATAGCAATTTCTCGCGCAATGAAAGTCCGCGCGGTCGCCGTCGTGAGGAGACGACGTGCAAGGAAAGTCAATTTTTCCTAATGCGCAGTGGCAGTTTCACTTTGCAATGACCCACGTAACGATTCCAACTTTGGACGTGGATCCGAGACATTGTCGAGAAAGACGCAAATACGTAACGCAACGCGCAACATTTTTGTTTGATGCGAATGATGCGGATTTAATTAACAACAACCACAGTATGTGCTCGAATCAAGTTGGTTTTATTGTGAGCCCAGTGTGACTCACTCCCCCGACAATCGCGAAAGGAGTCGCAGGCAAATCCCTGCGCTCCGCATGTGAGTGAGATGACTAATTCAACTACCCGCATGTGATTGAATAATCACGGCGTGCTCGAGGTGCGTAGAAGCCAGCGGGAGTAGATTGCTTGATCGATAACCTTGATGCAATGAGGAAACGCCTCCGTTTCTAGCAAAAAGTGGCCTGCCATGCCCGCAAGGTTTTCCCATTTGGTTCCAAACATACTGGGAATTCACAAATGGTTTCGCGCGTGCGCATTTCGCAACGTATCGAGCGTGTTATCACTGTATCGCTGTTAGTTTGCGAAAAGTGATACTTATGAATAGAGAGTGACCAGAATTGCGAGGTTCAAAGTCGGCCTTAATTTGGCCACCCCTTGATACAAACAAGCGACAAAAATAAATTGCAAAATATGCTGACGTCTAAAAGAGACACGTTTGAATATGTACTGCGAAATCGTGCAACGTTATCACAATCGCATATAGCAACTGCGCGTGAATCAATTTCAACAATTTCTAGTTGAAACGATTTCAACTAGAAATGATTCAATCGAAGTGAATAATGCGAATGTATACAATCACCGGCTCGTGGGAATTACGCTCGCATGTCAAGCAAACCCTGCCCCCGTTAACAGCTCAATTGCCCAATGAATGCGCGTCGGTCACAAAGCAGCCGAGCGATCGGCAGAGCGGTCGCAAAATGGCGATTGACACCAAGCGGAAAAGACGCAGGTGAATCCATCCGTCGTGTGCTCGAAGGCAGAGAGATAAATTACTTGCTCCGCATGTGTTTTGGTTGGCTTTGTCGACCGAGCACGCGCAACGATCTGCGTTGCGTTGCTCGCCACTTTCTTTTCTCCCACATCTTCCCAACGACCATCGCGAGCAACCGCAAGCTAGATATTCGGTTGCTACGACACAACTAATGCGGAGCTGTGCACGCATGGCTCATAAATCATAAGCACCACCTCGAAGACGAGAATTTCGTCGATCCGACGTCACTTTCGAAACGTATGAATATATATGATACCGACGCCCGTCTGCCTGAGTGCATGCTAGGATTACGTGAACTTTCTATTGGTTCACTTCACAAACACGACAATGCAATGCTGATCGTAATCGCAACACAGAAGCACAGTCAAAGATGGCTCGCATTGCTTTTCTCCCGCAGCGTTCAACGATTGTTACCCGACGTGATTTCTTACTAAGAAGACATGTGTTGTTTTATTTATAAATACGTCGTATGACTGCCGTCTCTTTGGCTTCAACACATTGTTGCGCTCTGTGAGGTCCACTCTTCTGCGTTTCAATTGACGAATGCTTTCGGTCGCGAAAACCGAGCGGAAGATTTATGTCAGTATGTAGAAAACTTCATAAGCATCTCCTTACTCCCAACAAAACTTTTACCACTCATATTTTGTTACTGCGGGCGCTGCGCATACTGCTTGCGAACATTAGAAGTGTGTATCAGGTAAGTCTACAATTACAAAATACTTGTACAAGTTATTAATGAGCATGACACACGCACAAGAACGCACACGCAATACGTGTAAACAAACGACGACCGATGACCGAAAATGTGTGAATAGTCATGCGGTTGCTGAAGTTAATTTCCCTTTAACGTATATGAACATAAAAACTGGATAAGTTCATGCACTCCTTTTGCGAGACGCAGAGCACGTGCAGCGGCATTTCGTAAACAACGCAGCCACAGCGCGTAGTTATTTTTATGCACCTATATGCAGTGGAGAATTGATTTGAAAGCGTATTTAGTCCACCACGGCAACCCCAAGAGTGCAAACGAAAGTTCAGGCGTCGCACAGTGGTGCCGATGCCCAGTTTTTCAAATCGAAAATCATGATAATAATATCATTCATATCTATAGCTAAAAGTTATTAGGCAACTATTTATATTGCTAATATAAATGGTTTTCAGCATGGACCTTGATTATCTATCTCTTTTTTTGCAATAGTCTAATTCAAGCCTTTTTCTAATTTTGCAATTGATAATATTACTTTTAAAATATGAATTCATAACATATATTCAAGACATATCATTAGATAACCTCTACTGAAACTCTTTTATTCATTGGTAGAGAGCAACAGTGCATCTTCTAGAAGGAAACAGCCGCGATAGGTTTTGTCACACCAAACTGGGCATCGGCACCATTGTGCGACGCTGTGAACAAGAAAGTAGGGCAGAGTTCGTGAATATCATATTTTTGCGATGACTTTCTTGGTTGCAGTTTAAACTTCCAAGTTGTGATGTTTTCAATTAACAATTCTTGTTTATGGTAACTGAGACAAAGAAATGCATAGCTTATTTCAATGCGTTTTCCTTCGCAGTAAAGCTCAAAACAATAATAACATGGGAATTGTAAAAAAAAACATACAAAGGAAATATGCAAAAATTCGACCTCTGGTCTCTCTAAATGGACATACTACGTGTTTGTTGGTGGCAAGGTCAGGAGAATCTCGTCGAAATGGAAAGCTTATTAAGGCGATGAACACAGAAGGACACGAAGGACGACCATCGCCATAACCCAATTTTCCATCACGGTTTGCACGGCCGGATGGCAAGAGCAAGCATGAACGCAACCGCGACCTTTTCCAATATTCAAGTCGTGCTCCAAATGCCGCTTTATCACATCGAACGTCAGCGATCATGCAGATACGTGCAGCAAGAACAAACGGACGTGCATGAGACAGAAATGCGGGCATTCGAAAGCGAAATCGATTCACTGCAAACGTGCATTATTTGTGTCCAATTTTGCTGAATCGGTGAGTTTGCGTCAGCGCCGAGTGTTTGGTACGTGTGTAGAACATATATGCCAGAGAATGTGTATTGATTCGTTGCGCCTAAGCGGCCTTGAATGCGGGGCAAATTGTTTTGCCCCGCATTCGCCTCCTCATAACTATAACATTATCATCATCGCTAAATATATCACCAACTCAAAACCGGTGGCCTTTTAGGTGTTCAACCATCAAGCAAAGACATCTCCCTGAGATTAACACCAAGCTTAGGAACTTCGTTAAAATGGGGTCGATATGTCAATGAAGTTCCTTTCAGAAATAGACTAAATCCTAGTTATTACAAGTGGAATATGCTTCGATAGGAATTATTGTATCACAGGATGAAGACATGGAGTTCTCTAGGCGAACTCCTGAGTAGATCAGTGGGTGAACCAGGTTTGCACTAGTGTTCCAATGCGAGGAGGAATCGATAGGCAACGGTCAGTGTGCATGCAGCGTGGTTGCGCCTGCTTCGAAGGTCAGTGGAAGAGGAACCACGTGGAGTGGCCATCGGATTATGTGCGAGCGAGCGATAAAACAACGTATATCTCTTGAGCAAACACAACCCCGTTTCCGGCGCGCGCCCTGCTGTTATCGCAGCTGCTGCAGGCGCGATGGTGTTATCATCATTAAATACCGGCATGCAATGCACTCACTTTTTGAACGTGCTCTCGTACTGCTTGATCTCCTTGCGCGTGAACTCGTGGAACTCGGTGTAGACGTTCACGATGCGGTACTTGACAGTGACTTCCTCGCCGTTGTCCAGCGCGTCGTTGATCTCCTGCCGGCGAAGGAGCACGGACGTCAGCTCGGAAACGCCGGACATGATGATAATGCTGCTGCTGCGGCTGCTGGTGATGATGACGACGGCGGAGGCGGTGGCGGTGGCGGCTGGTAACCGTTCGCGAAGCGTGCGTGCGCGACGGGCGAACGCCGGCGGAGAAACGAGTTGTTCGTCGTTCGGCTGGTCGCGCGATGCGGGCGCCCCGGCACGTGCTGCTCGCTCGCTGTGCAGCGGAGGGAGCGCGTTCCGATGCTCCGAACGCACCCGGCCGTCGCTCGTGTCGCGCACACAACTGAAAACAAACGGCGTGCGCCGCCGGCACCGCCGTTACTGTCAACGTGCAACGCGACGCCGCCAACGCCTGCGCCGCCGCGACGCTTTGCCCGATTTCGCCACTTTTTAGCTGCTTTTCCCCTTTCAACTTCTTCGTATGTCCGTAAAGCGTAAGTTTACTCCTCGTAAGTACCTTGCACCAGCATGCAAAGAACAAGACATTCGTCTTCATCGCGATCTTTAACGATTGTGATTCAAACAAACTGTAATAACGGTCATAACCAGCAAAAATTGACAGCTAACCCAACTGACATATCTTCAAAGGTGGACATTAACTCGTTAATCCGTTAATTTCGAAAAATGTTAACGCTTATGTTAACTTCCGTTAATTGAACTTCAGTTAAATTCAATCCGTTATATTAGTCTAGGGGTCGGCAACTTTTAGGGAAAAGATGCACATATGTTATCGTAAATGGATGGTAACGGTTAACTTGCGTAAAATTTTCTCTTTAATTATTAACGAAATTAACTTTTTGATTAACTGTGCCTACCTATGCATATCTTAAGTAATCAAAAAATTTCGGAGTTCTAGAAGGGGGTTGTAGAGGTAGAGGGACACTTCTAACTGACTTCTTTAAAAAAAACGCTTAAAAAAAAAACGCTCCTCGGAGCTACTGGGATTTGAAATTTGGTAAAGTTCACTGCAGTTTACACAAAAGTTGAAACAAGTTGAAACAAACTGTATTTCTTTCAACTTTTAAGTTACATTAACTGAACTCAGGACCGTCTTATCCATTGGGCTAATAGGGCTATTGCTAAAGATGGGCAGTAACTCGTTAATCCGTTAATCGTTAATTACGGAAGTTAACAATCTGCTTAGCGCATCAACTTTTAAATTAACGTCGAAAAATGTTAAAGCTTATATTAATTTCTGTTAACTTTTGTCCGTTATATTAACCTAGTTGTTGGCAAACTTATAAGCCAAAGATCCAACAAATTTTCGAAAAGTTAACTTTTTTATTATTATCGAAATTAACTTTTTGGATACGTGAGCACAGACCTATAGTTATAGCCAAAGGGTGCGCAACTTTTGAGTTCGCCTGAATTTAAAGTTAAAGAACGCAATTCAGTACAACTTTTACGTAATGCATTTAATTAAGACTGTAATAATAAAAAAGCTGCAATGTCGCCAGCCCTAGGGCGCCAAATTTCATAAGACAGACCTGACTGAACAGTAATTTTACTGAAGGACAGCTCTTCTTTCAATTCTTTAGGAAGCTCTAAGTAGATCCGAACCAGATAACCGTAATCTGTTAGCTACACTTATCGCTCAATCTCTGCACCCCCCTGCGAGCATCTCATAATTTTTGCTATAGTTAAAATATGTTAGCTATCAACAGTAATTTAAAAAGATACAGCGGCTCCATAGAATTAGTATACTTCACTTGAGACTAGTTATGTGCAGCTAAGTTACGGTTCAGTTAATACATTTGAAATCTCTGATTTCTCTTATCTCTGAATTCAAATAACAGAATACCCGTAATTTTTTGTTTCTAAAAACCCTATAGTCACTTGTTTTTTCCTCAATGTGTATGATATTTTGTGAAACTTACTTTCACATGTACAAAATTTAATGAGTCGAACAACTTAATACGACAATTTTCAATCTCGTTTCCGCTGTCCTCATGTATATGACTAATAAATGGAACATTCACTTTTTAGTTCAATGCAATCACTAAAATTAAATGTTTGTATGTTGTTTGACTGTTGAATTATTCAGTTTTGAACAGCGACTATGTAAGAAACACAGTCACATACTTATTTTCGGCTGTAGGAGGTAATTTGCAAGCCTAATTTTTACTTTCAATCAAATAGTAACATTTTTCTCTTTATAGGCGCATTGCGTAAAATATCCGCACTGCATTATATGAAAACATTGTATGCGCGTGAAAAAGACGTCAATTTTCGGGTACACGCATCCACGCCAACTCGAAAGTGAAAGTACGATTCTTTTTACTTGAATATGCGTTCGGGCTAATTGTCATTCCCAATTGGATATCCTAACAATGTATAATATTAAGTTGCAAACCGGGTTTAGGACATGAACTGTACATCGGACACTCGATGGATGCTATGAATTTGATACCATGCACTTCAGAACTGCCATTGCATAATTGTTACAAGAAATTGATGCTTGCGTTATCAAGCTAGATTTACATTTGCCGGCTTCGGTTTCAGACCGCATTTAAACCAACGGTAAAGTGAGTGGAATTACGTATGAAGAATTTTAGTCATGCGGAAAATGATAACGAACCATAAAATAACAACTCGCATTCGACACTGGGGCGACATCTATTAGCGAACATATCAGCCAATTTGTTGTAATCTAATTTAAAGGCTTATTATGATTGTAATAATTGTACACATTGTTCAACAATGTACCAGACAATTTGTTTAAACCACAGCCATTTACATACCGATGCAATATGTTTGTTGTTCATTATTATTATGCAATAATTTTATAGTTGTAGAATGATTATTCAAACAATGTACGCAGGAACGTTGTTTGCTTTTCATATAGTCGCGTGCTCATTATTAAAAGTTCCAACATACTATTGTTTATAGCTTTATATTAATTTGAAAAGCTTACATGAACTTTTTACAATAAATATTCTATACTGCAATAATATGTACAATAAAACCCCTCCAATCCGCCCGTAACGCCGTTGTTTATTTTCGGATTCCTTTTCTAAGCAACTTTATTCTTGCTTACAATCCAATTTCCAATTGGGCGTTGTAGAGTCTGGCCAAGGGCGACCGAGCGTGGCGAAAAATACATTTTTATTCTTATAAAATAGGAGCGGCTGATACTGAATAATCTAGGGCGGCAAAGACTGTAAATCCGCCACTGCTTACAGTTAAAACAACGTTTACAAACAATTTCTAAGTTAATATATCACTTATTTCACTGTTAAAACAGATCTTTTTATGTTTAATGTGTAACGTATTAGCTATTTGAGTAATTCGCATTCAAATCATATTTCTAGTAGTCTAATAGTCTCAAAGGTAACGAATTAGAGGAGTTCTACCGTAATAGATTTTCATATGCGCATATATTATGCCCTACATATTGCATATGTGTAGGTTCGCCTCTATATTGTAATATGGTTATAGTACACAGTTGCTGTACTGCAATCATTAACGAAAACTTCTGAATTGCGCGAAATGATACTAAAACATATCATCCCTCTAGTGTGGCAAGTCATTGTGCTGCGTGCTGCGCGCGACACGTTTGTACTGCCCTAACCAAACTGACCATCAGCTCTCAATAACATGATTAGTGACGATAATGTGACACATCGGATAAGATCTTCGTCGTACGAAAAATAACTCTTTAGTTCTCTTATCGGCAGCACTATGTACATGGCTCTCTTTCTAATAGTTTCAAATGTAAGCACCTCACTTTCCTCTAAAACGACTAAATATTAATCGTAGGTACATAAAAGTTGTATGTACTTAAAGCTAGTCTCAATTGGTTGTTCTGTTACAGTTAGTCTAACATTTAGGTGGCTGCGTTCTGCGAGTAAGCATGTAGGCAAACATGTTTGACTACGCGTATCTTCAGCTAGAAGTATTTTACACCTAAAATCGTAGTTTGTTGATCGCGCTCCGCTGCGAACGCCGAAAACACCTGCCTACGCCTTCTGCAATGCGTTGGAAGTCGGATGCAGAGCGTGGCAACTAGGAGTTACATATCTCGTAGCCCGTGCAAGTAAACATTCTAAACCTAAGAATAACAATGAACGTCCAGCGCTGTCTACGTATTTACATGGACCAAATGGCAACGTTAAAGAATCTCGCTAAAACGACAAAGAAACATAAAACACAGAAACGAAGTGGAATTCATAAACAACGTCGACGAATAGTCGAAGCGTAACAAGCCTCCTCACCCCCACGGTGTACGGCACTCGTATTATGCGTTGTTTTTCTCGACCGAGGCGTCCATCTCGACGTCGCTGGGCTGACCTGGGGGCAGCGGTGGAGGGCCGCCGTACTTGCTGATCAGATCGATGGGCTTGTGCGGTACACCTCGCACCGTGCCCTGCGTGAGGATAAACGAGTCCTGCGCGTGGGCGCGGTAGTGGTGCCGGATGAGGTAGCTGTCCTTCGCAAACGTGCGCCCACACACCGTGCACTCGTAGCAGATGCTAGAGTTGTGCGTGCGCAGATGGAGCGCGTACTGCGACTTGGAGGTGAACGTCATTGGGCAGCGGTCGCAGGCGATCGGACGGTCGGAGACGTGCGACCACCGGTGTGCGATCACGTAGCTCTTGACGGCGAAGCGCTTCTCGCAGATCTCGCACGCGTACGGTCGCTCGCCGGTGTGCACGCGCTTGTGCGTGTTGAGGCTGGACTTCTGCGTGAAGCGCTTCTGGCACTGGTCGCACTGAAACGGGCGCTCGCCGGTGTGCACTCGCATGTGCACCTCGAGATACGGCTTGCGGCAGAACGCCGCCTCGCAGACGGTGCACTGGAAGGGCTTGTGGCCGGAGTGCAGCTTCATGTGCACGTAGTACGACGACGACGAGGAGAGCACCTTGCCGCAGACCTTGCACGCCTGCATCTTGCTGACGGGCGGCGTCGCCGACGGCAGCGATGGCGGCGCGCCGTCCTCGCTGATCTCATCCTTCACATCGCACGGCGTCGACGGCGACGCCGGCTCGCTGAGCAGCACCAGCGGCGGGCTGAGCTGCAAGAAACGACAGGATGAGCGTGCGAGCTGAAGGACGACAGCGACGCGTACATGCTCGCTCGGAGATTGGTACGGCTGCTGCTGCTGCTGCTGCTGCAGCGGAAGAAGCTGCTGTTGCTGCTGCTGCTGCTGCTGCGGCATTAGCTGCTGCTGGTGCGGCTGGTGGTTCTGCTGGTAGAACCGAATCGGCTCCACTTTGATCTGGTGGTGATGGTCGAACACGCTGTGGTTCATGATGGGCAGCATCCTATAAATACCCGACGCGGCTATTTTCGGGCATCTATCACGCGTCGCGACGACTCATGATGCCGGCGGCCGGCGGCAGCGAAGAGGCGGACGCCGCTGCGTGCTGCGAGCGGCGACGGCGACGTCGGCGCCCGTGGAGGCGGCGATGCGGGCTGCGGCGGCGACACCACTCGCTCGCAACGATTGCGGCGCAGATTTTGAATTTAGCGTAAATTGTTGATATGACAGGGTAAACAATAACTACATGAGCACCGGAGAGTTGACGGAATTGACAATGTCAAACGTCAAATGACGGCGTGCGACGACAGCGACAGCGAGCGATCGTTGCGCAGGTTGCGCACCACGACCGTTCGCAGCGCGTATTTTCAAACAGTATTCGCAGCGCAGCGAGGGCATGATAAAAGAAAAACGAAACAAACAAATGAAACCGCCGCCTAGCAACGACGCTGCGAGCAACATTGGAAGGACGTGAGCAACATGCAGAAAAGTAGCGATTCAACGTAATTGTCATTTTATTGCGTTCAATTTCTGGTACTTGCCATTACCTCGTAAATCGTTATTAAATAGGCACAAGTATTTCAAATTTTATTATTTTTAATGATAAAAAACAATCATAATCAAGAAATAATTATTGTAAAGTTATTGTACATAATGTTTTTTTGCAAATACATCATTGATTAGTATAACGTTATCGAGAACATTGCAACCGACGGGAGTAAAAGGAAAATTAATTTACATTTTCTGAGAACATCATAGAACACAGAGTATAATTGCGTGTATAATGTAAATTGTGGCGTTGCAATGCCCACTGCTCTAGTAAGTTACCGAATAGCAATACTTCATCTGTTCAGCGGATGTTAGAGACGTGTGTATTATTATGTGTTACAATAGTTTATGACTGCTTACAGCCTCGCCGCTCGTCGATCGGCGGCGGTTACGCGGCGATCGCCCACTGCTGGCGCTCGCACGCATGACGCGCTCGTTCCAGAGGCAAAAACGTACTCTCCTTCTCCCTCACCATCAATAAAACGAAATTTGGAATGGGATTCAGCTAGTTAAATCGCTAAAAGTCGCCCTCCGCAGCAGAAACTCCTGCGTGCGTTGTGCGTGGCTGCAAGTTGTGTGACTGTGCGCGACGCGCGGCAAACGACGGTCGGTTGGTTATTCGTTCGTTTCTTTCGCTTTTCCTTTTTTTTTCCTTCCGTTTTGTAAAATGATTGTAAATAAGTATATAATTAGGGATTTGGTTTTCTTGATTTCAATAAAATTGCCAACAAAGGGGTACACAAGAGACTGAAAAGGCTTTCTTTGAATTTCACAACAAACCGATCAAACTGTCATCATATGTTTCGAATAATTGTTTGAAGCATTATAGATTTTATACATGGGTCCTGAAGTTGATGTTGTTTATCATTGTTGGTAGCGTAACGCCCTCGAACCGAGAGTAATTGTTTGAACGAGGGTGATTGTGCCGGCCATTATTTGTCCAAGGCAGTGTTTGTCTTGACAGCAATTACCACCTGAGTGATAAGAAACACAGAATTTAGAAGATTATCTTGGGTGTCCGTCTACAAGCCATCCGTATTAGAAGTAATTACGAGTGCATGCAATGAATTAATGACAAGACATGCATGATGCATTCCTCAAGATCCTCCCCCAACGGAGAAACGAGTGCAAATCGGAATGAAGAAAGTGCTGCTTGACTCACCTCTTCTCCACAAGATTTGAGTACAGTGCATAAGATATCTTTGCCGGCATCGTAGTCGGCACGCAACTGGGTGCCAACATCGCCGTCGGGGATCTTCAAATCTTCGCGCAAATCGCCATTGTCGGACATAAGGCTGAGGTAACCATCGTCGGAAATATCAGTCAATTGATAATCCTCACGCTTCACGTGTGGTACATCCATGTTGTGAGTTGATGGGCAGATATCTTCATATTTCTTTCCTGCAGCACAATTAAGCTTCGTATGAAACAGAATATGATAGCCAAGCGAGTTATATAAACACTTATAATGAGGGAAATGTAACAGGAATCCCAAGACCAAACATAACATAATACAGCATGTGCTTCATAGATACTCGTAACTTTACACTGACAACTCTGAGAATCATGCATGAACTGTCCAAGAATTCATAAATATAGCAACAAGTTTTCATCTGATCCAACCCAATCATAGGTATTAGTGCAACAAATTTACAATGGCAACACACATGTCTCATAATGAAATGGTAGGTGGAGTGATGTATGAGGAAGATGAATTGTTGCTTACCTGAGAAAATATCGATGCCTACTAAGTGAACTTTAGCATGGCCATGCTTCCCAGTTTTCGAGGTAGACATTTCAACAATTTTACAGGGCCTAGCCTTGAGCATAACAAAACCGTTTTTACGTAGGGCAGAACATTGCATAGGATAAGTGGCGGAGGCACCAGAATCACCAGTCTCGAAATGGGTATCCTCGATATCTGCCATCGTCACAAGAGTTGATCGGTATGTGTTTGCCGAAAAGAACTGCGAACGAAAGAGAAAACAGATGGAATTAGCCAAGAAGTACCGAAGACTGGCCGGCTGATTGGCGTAGCGAGCGGGCGGCACGCGAGCGTCGACTGAGAGTGGTGACCGTCACCAGCAGCAGCGGTGGCAGGAGTGTCGACGTCGAGGATGGTAGAGTCGGCGGAGGCGATGGTGGCCCCCCATTATGGCCACGCGGCAACATGTGGACACCGCGAATTATAACCACAAATTCACGGCGCGCTCTCCTCGCGTGCATACGTCGCGTGCGGAGTGCAGCGATGGCAGCGGCGACGGCGACAAGCGCGGAGGCGGCGTCGGCGGTGGGCATGCATCGTGGTGGCGGCGGCGGCGGCGAGCGCGTTTCCACCCGCCGACCACGAGAAACAATTGCAACGCGGCGCAAAGCATACCGCATCGTCATGCGTATCGGGGGCCACGCAAGAATTCCAAGTGGCGACGGCGGCGAGCGCGTTTCCACCCGCTGATCGCGAGAAACAATTGCAACACGGCGCAACGCATACCGCATCGTCATGCACATCGGGGGCCGCGCAAGAATTCCAAGTGGTGACGGCGGTGGCGGCGACGGCGCCGTGCCGCACCGCAGCAGATGGCGGCGCACGGGCGCGGCGCCGGTGCCTCGGCTCGTCACTAGCTGGGCTGGTACTCACGCTTGCTGATTGCGCCGAATCCCGAACGAATTTCACTAATTTCAACGGTAAATACTAGTCCAAGTCGACGTACTCACATGTGATCAAGATGGAATCGTGTCCCAAAAGAGATTCACGGAGCACGCGCCCTCAGCATGTAAAGCACGGGAAGCTACTTGGAACGACGGCGCGCGCGCGAAATTTAAACCCCTCTCCAACAGCAACAAGACCGAATGCAGAATTGCAAAAAAAATATCTAATTCTGCTTTTCGCGTGCCGTTCGAATTGACTAGTAAAAACATCACTGAACCAACGCCCACTACATTGCTCGTTTAACGTTGTTGAAAACAAATGAAAATGTTTTCGCTGTTTGCCCGCGGCGCACAGAGATGGCGCACGCTGTAGGCTCGGCGGAATTTTAGCAAAACGTTTGTCGATTCGTTTCAATTCGTTTTGTGCAAGCGCAACCAGTTCAATTTTATTCAACGGCAAATATTCAATGACAGTAATTATTCAACATTATAAGAAAGATGTGTAATTACAACAGATTCTTTCGCACCTCCTCAGTTCTTATATTAGTCACTCACATTCCTAAGTTAAAACATATTTGTGCCCACGTAATTTAAGTCGATTGCGGATTGAACAATTGAAGAACTTTTATGTATGTAGCTTCCGTAACAACACAACATACATTGTAAACAAGAGGGATTATAAATTGTGACTCCGATTTTAATAGGTCAGCTTCAAATAAGTTCACATTAGTAAAATATGTATTTCTTCAATGGAAACATTGCAATTAATTTGCAGGTATCCTATGGCGTACGAAGCTGTCGTGAAATGGGAACCTACTAGCCACAAAGGATCCTAGGCTCTCACCGCCAAAGTTATTCGAATTGTGGAGTCAACAATTACAGAGAAACCATTGCAATGATGAACAATAAAATTGTCGCTATAAGAACACCGCATACGCCGAGCACTCAAGCTGACGAAACGGGCGGCGTCGGCTTGCGCTCGACAAGTTTGAACTTGCTGGCGAAGTCGTTGGACTTGTCGATATACTCGCTAAGATTGGCTAGGTAGCGTTCTACGATCGGAAACGGATGCTAATCGAGGCGAATCTGCAGCGGCAGCGTGCCGCAGTGCATCTTCGAGTCGCGCATCTTTTTGAATGAGGCGAGCATGTCCTGCATCGTGATTGGGCGCAGCGCGTCGTGGAACTCGTCCTCGGAGTCAGCGCCGCCGCCACCACCAACAGCAGCAGCAGCAGCAGAAGCAGCAGAAGCAGCAGCACCAGCAGCACCAGCCTCATTACTGTTGCTGCAGTCGGCACTCTTCTTGTCGGCAACCTGCTGCTGTTGCGGCGTGCCACCATTATTCTTCGCCGTGCTGCGTAGGTAGTCGCGCACGCGATACACGGACGCGTTGCGTCACAGCCCGCTCAGGTCCGAGCCGTA
>JAODFX010000001.1:465403-486929 GCA_027580035.1 Dorylogaster longipes | reverse complement strand
TCTATTATTTTGCAATAATCATCTATAAAACAAAACAATTCTGTTATATTCTTGTTCATTGGGTAACCTCCTACTATTGCTAAAATACTGGAGTTTACCCTATTTCTCTCCCTCTCTCTATTCTCCTTCTAATCCATAGTTAGCGTTCATGAGACAGCAGCTGAGAGCAATAGCAATAGGTACAGGAATAACATATGAGCAACTAACTGGGGATCTAAGTGGCGTTAATTATTCATCAATCAGAGCAGGATTAATAGAGTTTCGTAGGAGATGTACAATGTTACAGCATAACATAATGGTATTTCAGTTTTGCCGTCCTGTATGGGATAGATGGTTAGAGTTAGCACTACTTTCTGGAGAACTAGACATAGGTGAAGAATGGACAAAGGGAAAAGAAGGAGCAAAAAAAGAAGTAAAATGGATACCACAGGGATTTGATTGGGTCGATCCGCTAAAAGATCAGCAAGCACAGCAAATGGCAGTAAGAAATGGATTTAAGAGTCGATCAGAAGTAGTATCAGAAATGGGTTACGATGTAGAAGAAATTGAGCAGGAAATTGCTGAAGATCAAAGACGTGCAAGTGAACTGGGCTTAAGTTTTGATTCTGACGTTACGGCCAATCAAGAGGTGATATGAAACAACAATGGCTAAACAGATGTGTAATGGTAGAACCAAGGAGTTTTGAATTACTGTCACTACAAACAGGAAAGCAGCCTATCTTTAAAAATATAAAACATGCAGTAAGAAATAGTGAAAGAGGAATAATACCGATACATGGAATCTTGACAAAAAAGTCAGAAACTTTTGATGATATTTTTGGAATGACTTCCTATAATCAAATAGAAGCACAAATTACACAAGCAATAGAAGATAGTGATATAGAAACAATCCTGTTGGATATAGACAGTCCTGGAGGAGAGGTCAATGGAGTGTTTGACCTTGCTGATTTTATTTACAGTGCAAGGGGAAAAAAGAGGATAATAGCGATAGCAAATGATGATGCATATTCTGCAGCGTACGCTATAGCTTCTAGCGCTGAAAAGGTATTTGTGAGTAGAACTTCAGGAGTAGGAAGCATAGGAGTAATAGCAAGTCATATAGATCAAAGTGGGTTTGATGAAAAACAGGGAATAAAATATACGACAGTATTTGCAGGAAGTAGAAAAAATGATTTAAATCCACATGAGCCAATAACTTCTGAGAGTTTAGAAAACCTAAAAAGCGAAGTGAATCGTTTATATGGAATGCTGGTTGAGCTAATAGCACGCAATAGAAACCTTTCTGTAGAGGCAATCAAATCAACAGAAGCAGGGCTATATTTTGGCGAGAAAGCAGTAGAAATAGGTCTTGCAGATGGAATTACAATTCTTTCAGAGTTTAAATATATTAATAAAAACAGGAGTATTACTATGAACGAACAAACTATAACTGACCTAAAAGAAGAAACTAATAATTTAACTAAGTATCGTACTGAAGTTCTTGAATTAATACGTTTATGTAATATATCAAAGATGCCAGAGAAAATAGGAGAATTTATTGAGCAGAGTGTAAGTGTTGAGCAAGCAAGGGAAGTTTTAATGGAATTACTTGCAGAAAGAACAAAGAAGACAGAGATAATAAGTACAATACCACAGAATTCAGGAGAAGAGTTGATGATGCAGGTAGCGAAAAGTCGTAGGCATTTAAAATATATAACAAAAGGAGAAAAGCAAAATGAGTAGTATAACAGAACAAAATAACCTTGGTGATCTTCTAAAATATGAAGCATCAAATTTATATTCACGAGATCAAATAACTGTTGCCAAAGGACAGAATCTCAAGCTTGGTGCAGTAGTTGCTAAAAAGACTGAAGATGGTTTTATTAGGGTCTTAAATCTAACAGCAACCGATGGCACACAAACGGCAATAGGAGTAATTTCAAGTGATGTAAACGCAAAGGAAAATGCTAAAGGAGTAATTATTGCTCGCGGTGCAATGCTAGCAGATCATGCAGTTGTATGGCCAGCAAATATCACTGAAGAGCAGAAAAATGCAGCAATAAAGCAACTTGAAACACGAGGGATCATTATCCGTAAAGCAGTCTAAAGCTATATTAAACAATAAAAAACACAAAGGGGGAAAAGAAAAAATGCAAAATCCATTTACAAATACAGCATTTAGTATGACGGCACTAACTAATGCGATGAATATATTGCCGATAAATTATGGACGGGTTGAAAATTTAAATTTATTTCCAAGTAGGTCAGTAAGATTTAGACATATTACCATAGAAGAGCAAAATGGAGTATTAAGTTTACTACCAACGCAAGTACCCGGAGCACCAGCAACAGTAGGAAAAAGAGGAAAAAGAAAGGTAAGAACATTTACGATTCCACATATTCCGCATGATGATGTAGTGTTACCAGAAGAAGTACAGGGAATAAGAGCATTTGGATCAGAAAGTGAACTTAAAGCGCTGGCAGATGTAATAACTGACCATTTGCAGCTAATGAGAAATAAACATGCAATAACGTTGGAGCATTTGCGTATGGGAGCGCTGAAAGGAATAATTCTGGACGCAGATGGCAGTGAATTGTTAAATCTGTACAACGAATTTGAAATAACACCAAAAGTAGTAAATTTTGCACTGGGAGCAGCGATAACTGATGTAAAACGTAAGTGTCTGGAAGTATTGAGGCACATAGAAGATAATCTAAGTGGTGAATATATGACAGGAATTCATGCTTTAGTAAGCCCTGAGTTTTTTGATGCACTTACTTCTCATGCTAAAGTGAAAGAAGCATATGAGAGATGGCAAGAAGGAGCAGCGCTAAGAAATGATATGAGGTCAGGATTTACGTTCTGTGGAATAACGTTTGAGGAATATAGAGGACAAGCAACTGATCCTGAAGGAACCGTGAGAAGATTTATAGAAAGGGATACGGGGCACTGTTTTCCAGTAGGAACAGCAAGCACATTTACAACATATTTTGCACCAGCAGATTTTAATGAAACAGTGAATACTCTTGGACAGCCACTCTATGCAAAACAAGAGCCAAGAAGATTTGATAGAGGGACTGATTTGCATACGCAGTCAAACCCTCTGCCAATGTGCCACCGTCCAGCAATACTAGTCAAGATCGTTGCAACATAGGTAGAGCAAATATAAAGCGGTGTGAGGCAGAAGAATGCTTTACCTCTTCTTAGCATATAAATGTTAGTATATAGCGGAGAAATGTGCAAGAGAATATTAAGAGATTATTTAAAGATTGTTTTGCTCATTTAGGAAAAGTAGCTTTGTATGAATCAAAGGATAAGTCATATATGGTACAAGTACTAAAGCAACAGCCAGATAAATTATATGAGATTGGTGAAGGACAATTTGTGGGAGAGATGCTTTTTCTTGAGGTAAGCGTTTTTGATGTACTCAGGCCAATGGTGGGAGATATTTTTGTTATTGATGGTTGTAAATATAAAGTATATTCTCCGCCACTGCGAGGTAATTCAGGAATAGTTTGGAATATAAACTGTACAGTACTTGGAGAGAAAGATGTTTAAAATTGAAGTTAATGAAAACATTGAGAGAATTACTCACGACATTGATGCTAACAAAGCTAAAGTAGAGTTGGCAGCGGTAAGAGCGCTAAACAAAACGGCACTATGGTTAAAATCTCAGGCTGTCCGAGAAATCAGTGAAGAAAAGCAAATTAGGCTGAAAGTAATTAGAAAAAGACTAAGAATCATCAAGTCAAGAAAAAGCACTTTGAAAGTTTTAATTAGAGCATATCTGTATGATATAAATATAAAACAAGCAAAAATAAGAACAGCATTTAATGATGAATTTATGGCAACAATGCCAAGAGGCTATCGTGGTATTTTTAAACGTGTAGGAAGAACAGCACTACCGATACAGGAGGTTAAACTACCACTTGAACCTGAGGCTTCAAGGATAATAGAAAATCTTGTTAATTATGAAGTTGAAAGGATATTTGAAAAATATTTTACACATGAGTTATTTTATGACGGCATTTTGGACTAATTTACATGAGGCAATTTGTAATACGCTAAAGGCAGAGATACCAGCAATTCAAACTTGTGAGGTTTATCCAGCAATCAGGAAAGAATTGATAGCACCAGCAGTATTTATAGAACTTAGTGGCTTTGAAAAAGGACATGATCCAGGAACAGAAGAATTAGCGCTGAGAGCAAAATTTGAAGCACGAATTGTGATTGATAGCACAATAGAAAATGCACCTATTATTGTCAGAGCATTGGCGGCAGAAGTAGCAAGAGTGGTAAATAAAAACACTTGGAAAGTGGAGAAAATTTCACCAGGAGAATTTATCTCAGGAGGAGGAGATGATTTTAGGCCAGAGCTCGATGCATATTTAGTGTGGATGGCAGAGTGGGTGCATGAAGTACATCTTGGTGATTCAGTATGGGCAGAGAGTAGTATTCCGCCGAGTACTGTTTACATTGGGTTTACGCCTGATATTGGAGTTGCTAATAAGCATAAATATGTAAAGGTTGGCAAAAATGATGAATAGTTTTGAAGATGCGAACTTACTAATAAAACTTAATAACTTGATTAGAGTTGGCACAGTCGAAGAAGTAGGCTGTGGAACGGCTAAGGTACGTGTAAAAATGATAGGTAATATATTAACAGACTGGTTGCCATGGGTAACAGCAAGAGCTGGAGAAGACAGAAGTTGGTCTGCACCAAGTATTGGAGAACAGGTGATAGTACTTTCGCCATCTGGTGAAATTGCCAAAGGGATTGTCTTACCTGCAATTTATTATAAAAAATATCCTATTCCAGAAGGAAGTAAGGAAGAAGTAAGCGGTTTTGTTTTTAAAGATGGAACAGTTATTTACTATGACCGAAATGGTCATAAGTTTACAATTTCTGTCAAAGAAGAAGGAGCTCTTGTTTTTGCAGTGAAAGAAACGCAAATGGAAGTAACTAGTAAGGAAGTTATTTTAAAAACGGGAAAATCAAGTTCAAATATAACTGATGAAAAGATTGTCTTACAGGTTGGGAACTCAAGTCTAGAGATTACTGAGAGTGGCATTAAGTTAAATGCGAAAAAAATAGATTTAAACTAGCCGGAGAAAAATGTTAGAGCTAATAATGATAAGGGTATTATGATTGGTGATATTGAGTATACCTCTCAAACATCAGAATTAAGTGAATATGAATCAGGATGTGAAGATGAGTCAAGAAGAGAGGAGGAAACAAGAGGTTCATTGTTAGGGCAAAAACGACTTTCAGAATCAGACAAAGATTTAAGTTTGGCAAAACAGGGAAAAGTTGTTCGTTTTGGTGATATGTGTAACCAACATGGAGATTATTTACAAAGCCCTGGCATAGGAGGAAGCAGTAATGTGTTTGTAAATGGTAGGCCTGTGCATCGTCAAGGAGATGAATGGTCACAACATGCATCAACAGACCCTTATAAACCACCACATACTAGTCAATCCCTTCTTGAGGGGTCAGATTCAGTGTTTGTAAATGGCAAAGCCATTGCTCGTACTGGTGACCTAATTTCCTGTGGAGCAGTGGCAGAACAAGGAAGCAATGATGTCTTTGCAGGGTAAGTGATATGCGTGGTATGAATTCTGAAACTGGTAAAACAATAAGTGGTATAGAGCATTTAAAACAATCAATAGTTGATATTTTAACTACGCCAATTGGCACTCGTGTTATGCGCCGAGATTACGGATCAAGGTTATTTGAGCTGATAGATCATCCAATTGTACCTGGTTTTGCACAAGAACTTTATGCAGCAGTTGCAGAAGCATTAGAAAAGTGGGAGCGTCGATTTAAGCTTAAACGTGTACAAATAACAGAAATAAAAGAAGGTAAAGTAACTCTCATTTTAGAGGGAATCTATCTGCCAAATGGAAAGCTGATCCGCCTTGATGGTATTATAGTATAAGGTAGTAGGATGAAAACACCAAATATTGTCGAAACATTAAAATTTGAGGAAATCTTTTCGCGAATGAAAGAAGAGTTAGTGCGTCGGAATGCAAGTTTTTCTGCACTAACTGAGAGTGATCCAGCAATAAAGATACTGGAAGTAGCAGCCTGGCGTGAACTTTTGCTTAGGCAAAGGATTAATGATGCAGCACAGGCAAATTTACTTGCTTTTGCAAGAGGTAATGACCTTGATCACTTGGCTGAATTTTATGGTGTGCTGAGAAAGGAGTCAGAGAATGATGAATCCTTAAGGAAGCGGGTAAAAGCCAAAATTGTTGGTTGGTCAACAGCAGGGAGTAAAGAGCATTATCGCTATCATGCATTATCTGCTGACACGAGAGTAAAAGATGCGCAAGTGGTATCACCTATACCAGGAAGTGTACAGATTTCAATACTTTCCACAGAAAATGATGGAGTACCTTCAGAAGAATTGCTAGAGATCGTCAGAAATCACGTTATTCGTGATGATATTCGTGTATTAACAGATACGCTTACAGTTATTGGCTGTGGTATTATTCCCATTACTATTCATGCTAAAGTGCATATTTACCCTACTGCATCAAAAGATGTTATCGAAGCTGTAAAGGAACAATTTATCAAAGATCTTGAATCTGCTAAAGGTTTAGGGTGGAATGTTACCAGATCATGGATTATTGCCCACCTCTTTATAGAAGGTATGCAGAATATAGAGCTTACAGAGCCGATAGAAGACATCGTCGTGCAAGATAATGAATGCGTTACTTTAAATAATTTAAGTGTTAGGTAAAAATTGGTGATACTTCCTCCAAATGCTTCAAAGCAAGAGCAAATACTTACAGACATAATTAATTATTCTCTTGATGCAAATTCTCTACGGGGATTTAAATTTAACCCACAGACTGAAATGTTGCCGTGGCTAGTAGCGGAATACGGCTTGGGAGAAATTTTATCCTGGGGTAAGAAAGCTACTAAGAGTGCATTAAAAGAATGGGTCTTAGCTAAACAAAACGGAATAAGATTTCAACGTTTGCGCGGTACACCACAGTCACTGAAGATGGCGCTGAAATGGGCAAACATTGATAATATTACCATTCAAGAAGAACCACCAGGAGAGCATTTTGCTGAATTTCAAATTGGCATCTCTGATGTTCCTAATGACTTTTTTGTCGATAGTGTAATTGCTCTGGCAAAACTTTCTGCACCGGCAAGATCTCGATTAATGCGAATATTCAATGACTATTACAATGCTCAGCGGTTTATGTTAGATGAAAGTATTTTTGGAGATCTTCTTTCAGACTACTCAGGTGTAAAAATAGCAAAAGAAGGACCAGTATTATCGTTTGGAAGAAAAAACTCATTTGAGCTGAAAATAGGAAATCCAAGATTTAAATTTGGCACTTTTAGATCACATTATGATAGAAGTTACAGTAATGATTTATATAGGTTAGATGTTGCAACATTAGGAGAGAAAGAGCCTCACACGAAGAATTACAACGGTACATATGAAAGAAATCATGAGTGGTACAACTTAGAAGCACTATATCCTCTACCACAGAGTTTATTGCCAGAAATGAAGTGTGCTAAAGCATTAATAGTATTGTCAGATAGTTGGAATTTAGGGGATATCAATGCTTATTTTGCATCAACTACTTATGAAGAAATAGAGCATACACTTCACTTAAGTGAAGATAAACTTTCTGAGCAGATTTGGAATTTTCAACGTACACCAATTTTAGAGCGATTTAGTATAACTTATTACTATGAAGCGAAGAATTTTACTGATCAAAAAATAATAGAGTCTAATTTAGTGGAATATCATGTTGATTGTCAAAATGATTCAGATTCAAAACAGAAAGATCCCATTCATGAGCTAGAAAATTACGTAGCAGCATTCTATTCAGGTATGGTTACTTGGCATGAACATCGCCACTTAAATCGCCCTTGGAAAGATTTTGATCCTATTATTGCAAAAAAATTGGACGTTTTTTCTACGGATCTTGTATATACATAATATCAACTGCACAATCAACTATGTCAGTACTCACACAATCAGGCAGAGCAGCTATTGCTGCGAGCATAAAAGAGCAACCGATACATCTTGCTTGGGGATCTGGAGATTCTACCTGGGAAAGCAGCTACAAAGTTGAAAAAACTTTTGCACAGGCGGCAAGATAAGTTTAGATCACCACACTATTAAAGATGTAAAAGTTTATACAGGGCAAACAATTTATCAGTCAAGCATAGATTATATAGTTGATAGTAGCTCAGGCACTATTGAGCGTGTAGAAAATGGTGCAATTATAGCAGATAGCGTAATCACTATAGAGTACACTCAAGACACACCACCGGAACTAATTACTTCTGCAACATTAATTAAGGAAGTTGGACGTCGTGTTGTTGATGAGATACTCTTTTGTACTGGTGATGATGATGGAGAGCTTCTAACTCCCACAGGTAGGTTTAAACCCTCTAATGTACCAACTAATAATCTCTATCTTAAATTTACTTTCGATTTCACGGACGCAGCAAATCAAGTAATAAGGGAGCTCGGGGTTATGGTTGGTACAAAGGTAAAGGAAAAAGTGTCATCTGGGCAGAGATATTTTGAGCCAAAAGACGTGGAAAATCCTGGAATTTTGTTAGTTTTAGAACACACCGTGCCACTTATCAGAACATCTGCAACTCGGGAAACTTTTTCATTTGTTGTAACTTTTTGAAATAAAATGACCTTAAATAGTTATTATAACCGCTTTAATCCTGACAAAGAATACGAAAAAAGTTTGTTTCTTGCTGGAAGAGGTCTACAGTCAGCAGAATTAAACGAGACTCAGGAGTATGCTCTCTCTAAGCTTAAAGGTATAGGCGATGCAATATTTCGTGATGGTGATGTTATAACAGGAAGCAATTGTATTATAGATAGAGAAACTGGTAAAGTTACACTTGAAGGAGGAAAAATCTATCTTCGTGGAGCAGTTAGAAAAGTTGAAAAAGAAGAATTTGTTATTCCACTGAGTACCACAGTTCGCATAGGTGTTTATTATGTAGAATCTACGATTACAGAACTTGAGGATGAAAACCTTCGTGATCCTGCTATTGGTACAAGAAACTATCAGGAAGTAGGAGCTGCAAGGCTTAGAGCTACTATCACTTGGGGTTATCAAGCAGAAGGTCTTTCTCCACGTTTTTCTGAAGGAGAGTTTTATCCAATCTATAACATTGAAAATGGAGTATTAATAGAACATTCACCACCTCCACAAGCAAACATAGTAACTACTGCTCTTGCTCGTTATGACAAAGAAGCAAATGGTTCCTACGTCGTAAATGGTCTTGAAGTAATGTTCCTGCAAAAGGAAGAGGGAGAAGGAGGAAAAAAAATATTTGTGATTAATGAGGGCAAAGCTCATGTTGATGGCTATGAGATTGAGTTACCTCACAGTATTCGCATTTCTTTTGATGAAGATCCAGATATAAAATCAGTTGAATCAGAGCCACATACTTTTCAGCCAAATAGCCAAAGAGTAATGGAACTGAAGGTTAATGATTTTCCAATAAGTGAAATTAAAAAAGTAGATATAACTGTTCAGAAAACTATTACTGTTACTCACGGTTCATATTCTGGAGCTGTTGATCCAATACCTGACTCTGCAGTACTTGAGATTATTCAAGTTAAACAAGGCAATGTTATTTATGAAAATAGTATAGATTACAAATTAAACGCAGGAAACGTTGATTGGTCATTACCAGGTAAAGAACCAGCTCCTGGAAGTAGTTATCAAATAACTTACCGCTGTCGTACTCATGTAAGCCCTGAAGATATAAGTGAACAGGGATGCAAAGTAAAAGGAGCAGTTGATAACAGCTTGGTTCTGATTGATTACACCTGGAAAATGCCACGCTATGATTTAATTACTATCGATAGCAAAGGAGTGGTAAGAAGAATAAAAGGAATTTCCCACTCTTGGAGACCATCGATGCCTAAAGCTCCCTCTGGACAACTTTTGCTCTGCTACATTCATCAGACGTGGAAAAAAGGCGAAGGGGTAAAAATAGTGAATAATGCTATTCATGCTGTACCGATGAATGAACTTGAAGCAATGAAAAAAGGAATAAATGATCTTTATGCTCTTGTTGCACAGGAACGTCTACGCAGTGATGCAAATTCAAGAGAACCTACCACCAAAAAAGGAGTATTTGTTGACCCATTCTTTGATGATGATATGCGTGATCAAGGAATTTCGCAGTTTGCAGCAATAGTAAATAGAGAGCTAGTTCTGCCAATAGATGTAGAAGTTGCAGATATTGAAAAAGGTGGGGAAAGATATCTTTTGCCATATGAACTTGAACCGGTACTGGAGCAGCTTTTACAGACTAAAGGAGAAAAGATCAATCCATATCAAGCTTTTGATCCAGTCCCGGCACAAATTACTCTAAATAAAAACATTGATCACTGGACGGAGGTAAAAACAAATTGGAAAAGTCCAGTAACCAGAGTATTTAATGCTAAAGAAACGACAGAGCTGCTGTCAAGTACTTCATACGAAACTGAATTTATGAGAGAAGCAGTACAGAATTTTGAAATTGAAGGTTTTGAGCCAGATGAAAAGCTTAAGGAAATAAAATTTGATGGCATTTCTATTATACCTATGGCATAGAGGAAAAAAAAGTGGAAAAAAGAGCTAACAACCAGGGAAAATTAAAGGGAAAGGTGAAAGTACCAGCAAACATTCCAGCAGGTACTAAATTAGTACAGTTTTATGGGGATAAAGGAAGCTATGGAGAGGCAACTTATACTGGTAAAAAAACTATTACTATAGAAGAAAGAAGAAGAGTGATCGCAGCAAGAAGAGTTGATCCTTTAGCGCAAACATTTACTTTAAATGAGAGCAGACACATAGGAGGTCTAGAGTTATGGTTTGTAAATAACGGCAAAAAACGTGTTGCTGTGCAGATTAGAGAAACAGCAGTGGGAATGCCCTCGCAGACTGTCATTGCTGAAAGTTATATTGAGCCAAAAGATATAAAGATAGATGGCACAGCAACACGTATAACTTGGTCACCAGTGTTTTGCCATGCAGGAGAGGAGTATGCAATAGTACTGCTTACTGATGATCCTGGTACTGCAGTAAAAATAGCAGAACTTGGCAAATATGATGCAGTAAATAGCCGTTGGGTAACAAGTCAGCCATATCAAGTAGGAGTATTACTTTCATCTAGCAATGCAAGTACCTGGACTCCACATCAAAATTTAGATTTAACGTTTCGACTACTAGCTGCAAAATTTAGTGAAAATTCTTATGTTATTGATCTTGGGAAAGTTACTGTAGACAACGTATCAGATTTAATAGTTTTAACAAATGTTGAAAAAGTAGCATTTGATACCAATGTAGAATTTATCTTAACAGATGAAGAGGGAAAAGAAAACTTTCTGTCTGATAATTTACCACTCGCACTGCGTGAAAGATTATCTGGAGAGCTAACGGTAAAAGCAAGCCTAAAAGGAGGGCGAGAAAAAAGTCCTGTTCTCTATCCTGGGTTACAGCTAGTTCTAGGTAATCTTTCAGAGTCCGGAGATTATGTAACGAGAAGCATTACAGCAGGAGCTAACACCAAGATCACCATAACATATGATGCGCTAATACCTGGCACTGCAGATGTTAAAGCATATGTGGAACAAAGCGTCAAAGGATGGCAATTAATAAATTTAACATCAGGAAAACCAATTGGAGAAAATTGGGTAGAGAGAACTCATGTGCTGACAAACTTTAATGGCAATGAGACTAGGGTAAAATTAGTTTTAAGTGGAACAGTTGTTTATCGCCCTAAGGTAAAAAATCTCAGAGTGATTGTCACATAATGACTGTTGACCAAACCAAACGAGAATATCCACTGCCTCATCCAGAAAATATTGCAGTTCAAGATGTGGTATGTATTCGAAGAGCTATAGAAAAAATAGATGAAGATATTACCGAAAGAGAAGATGAGCATAATCAACTAAAAAATAATTTTAAACGATTTAGATTTGAAACTTTTTTGAATTTTTGGGAATGAAAGAAGCAATATACCAAAGAATAAAGGATTTAGCAGCAAACAGCACACCTGATCAACTGGCATATCTTGCGAAATCACTGGAATTGATAGCAGATAAAAAAGCTATTTCTAATATAGTGCAAATGGCTAAAATAAAAGAAATAATTGATGCACTACAAAAAAGACTTAAGGATTTAGTAGCAAACAGTACTCCAGATCAATTAGCATATCTTGCTAAAGCATTGGAATCAATAGTCGACAAAAGTGCGGTTTCTGAAATTGTGCAGATGACGGATGGTAAGCTAAAAGAACTTCTTGATAGTGCAAAAAAACACTTAACTGATCTGGATAATAAAAAAGCTAGTTCTTTAGCAGTGATCTCTGAATCAGAGAAGCAGTTATTAAAGAGAATTGATGAAAAAGGAACAACAAATTTATCGCTACTTGATACAAGAAAGAATGCCAATATTGCAGCAATAAACAGTGTTGGCAATGATCATAAAGATGGTCTTAAAGGTTTAGTGAATAACTTCCGTACTGTTAATGATGTACCAAGTGGCTCATCAATCATGAAAGAAGTAAGAAATCGTCATATGATTGAACCTGGAGCATTACCTTTTTTATTTGGTGTACTAAGTAGAAAAAATAATTACTTTGGCCACGGAACTTTTACAACTGAGCTTGGTCAGTGGAGTAGTGATGTAACAAAAACAGACTATATGCTACAACTACTAGCAGGTACTCACACATATGATACAAGCTATGTTAGTTTTTATCGGCCAAGACAACTCAGTTTTTTAGAGGGAAGCAAAGGTACATTTATCTATGGAGAATCATACCCAAGATTTATGTATGATGGATTTTCTGAGCAATTCAATATGCTGAAATACCTTTATGCTGCATTGGGAGTAATATTCGTAAAAAACACAAGCAATGTAGATATAAGTAAAACTCTAAACTTTGTTGGATCTGCAATGTGGTATAAAGATGAAGTTAATTATGGAGGAGCAGGATTATTTATAGGTACACCTGATAAAACTAATACAAGGAAGTCAGAGATTTCGAGAATTACTTGGACACGTATTTACCAGCATGAAATTAGCAGTCCTGAATTTATTGCATCAGGTAACATACTCATTCCAGCAGGAAAAACCGTTACAGTGTTACTTTATACGTCATCTAATCTTCACTCAGAAGGTGAAAGAGTTGGTGAGACACCTGAGTTCTTTGCAAGTGAGCACACGTATAGCACAATCTATGGTCAATTTATTCAGTGGGGAATATATAACTTTCGCAGCAATTTTCTAACCACGGGGCTTGAGATAGATGTAGAGAGAACGCTAAGGGCTTGGCAATGTCCAGGATTATCTAACACGCATGAGATTTGGAGGTAACAAACAATGTCTATCTACATTAGATTTGAAAATGATAAACAAGTAGAAACAACAATACTTGAAAGCAAGCCAAAAGGTAAAAATTGGTATGAAGCGCCAAAAGATTTTGATTGGCAAAAAAGTTATTGTTTAACAGAAGGAGGAGAAATTGCTCAGCGGAATCAAGAGGATATTGAATTGGAGTTACTACAAAATGCGAAGTTTTCTGCACTTTCTAATCTTCGTGCTTATTATGATAACTATACTAACCAATACACAGGAGTATCTCATCAAAAGTCTAAATCGTATCAAATACAAGAAAAAGCCGCAAAAAGCATTCTAGCAGCACCAGAATCTATGAATGAAAAGGATAAAGAAATTATAGAACCTTTAGCAAAAGTCCGTGGTATTACGGTTATTGAAATGGCAAGAATAATTGAGGAAAAAGTGAAAAAAGCAGTAAAAGCAATAATTAAATGTGAAGAGCTTGAAGATTTAGCCAAAAGAAAGATTGAAGAAGCTAAAAGTGAAAATGAGCTACAGACTTTGCTAGATGATTTCAGGAAAAAAATACAAAGAAATGGCTGAAGAATTTTTACATGGCGTAAATGTTATTGAGGTAACCTCAGGAGCAAAGACAGTACGTACAGCTAAATCATCAGTGATAGGTGTAATTGGTACTGCACCTGATGCTGACGAGCAAAAATTTCCACTGAGTAGTCCAGTATTAATAGCGGGAAGCTTAAAAGAAGCAGCAAAGCTTGGGAAAAAAGGAACTTTGCCTTCTGCAGTAAATGGAATATTTTCTCAAGTTGGTGCAACAGTAGTAGTTATTCGAGTTGAAGAAAGTGAAAACAGCGATCCAAAGCTTAAAGAAAGTGAAACTATTCAAAATATAATTGCTGGAGTTAACGAAGAAACTGGAGAATATCAGGGAATTGAGGCATTTCTCAGTAGTGAAAGTATAGTTCATGTTGCCCCAAGAATACTAATTGCACCTCAGTTTACTCACCAACTCCCAGAAGATGGCAAAAATCCAGTAGTTGCAGCATTAATTTCTATAGCAGAAAAACTGAGAAGCATAATAGTAGCAGATGGGCCAAATACTAATGATGAAGAAGTAATAAAATGGAGAAAAGGTGTAGGCAGCTCAAGAGTTTATGTTGTTGATCCGTGGGTTAAGGTATTTATTGAAGGAAAAGAAGAAACTTTGCCATCTAGCCCATTTGTAGCTGGTTTAATAGCAAAAGTAGATAGCGAACAACGATTTTGGCATTCTCCTTCAAACAAAGAGATAAATGGTATTGTTGGAACAAGCAGGCCTATTGATTTTACGCTCGGTAATACAAATTGTAGAGCAAACCATTTAAATGAAAACGAAGTAACAACGATAATTCATCAAAATGGCTACAGGCTTTGGGGAAATAGAACATGTTCAAACGATTCGAAGTGGGCTTTTCTATCAGTGAGGCGCACTGCAGATTTAATCAATGATAGTCTACTTCGAGCTCATTTATGGGCAGTTGATCGAAATATTACTAAAACTTACATAGATGATGTAATTGAGGGGGTGAATTCTTATTTGGCCAATTTAAAAGCCCAAGGAGCGATTATCAGCGGAAAATGTTACGCAACTTCAGAATTAAACACACCAGCAAACATCGCAAGCGGAAAAGTATATTTTGACTTTGAGTTTACACCACCATATCCGGCTGAGCAAATAACATTCAGATCACATCTTGTAAATATAAGTTAGGAGAAAGCAAAGTGTTACCGAAAATACTGAGAAATTTTAATGTATTTGTAGATGGCCGTGGTTATGCAGGAAAAATAGATGAAATAACCTTGCCGAAGCTTATCATAAAAACCGAAGAGTACAGAGCTGGTGGTATGGATATTCCAATAAATATTGACATGGGCATGGAAAAGCTTGAAGCAGACTTTACTTTCGCTGAGTATGATTCAGAACTATTTAGACTTTTTGGCTTGATAGATGGAAACTCAGTATCTTTAACGCTCCGTGGAGGAATGCAAGGTAGTGGTAGCAATGAGGTTGAAGGAGTAATTATCAACCTTAGAGGCATATTCAAAGAATTTGACTTTGGTAGCTGGAAACCTGCTGAAAAAGCAACGCTGAAGTGTACTGTAGCTGCCCATTATTATAAACTTACGATAGGTGGTAATGAATTGATAGAGATCGATGCTGAAAATATGATCCGTAAGATTAACGGTGTTGATCAGATGGCACTACTTCAGACGGTACTTGGAATATGAAGATTTTTAGAATTCTATTTTTTAGATGTTGATCAAATAGTTACAACATTTTACAAGATTTTATTTTTTATAGGAGAATTTTATGCAAACTATAACACTAAACAACCCAATAACAGTTGATGGTATTTCTGTCTCAGAACTTACCGTTAGACGTCCAAAAGTTAGAGATTATCTAGCTATTGAGAGACTTAATGGTAGTGATCTAAGTAAGGAAGTAACTTTGACTGCCAATTTGACATCAGTTGCAAAAGAAGCGATTGAAGAGTTAGATATTGCTGATTATGTGAAAGTGCAAGAGGTATTAAAGGATTTTTTTTCACCAGTTATTCAAAGGACTTGAGGTCAGAAGTATTAATGTTCAGCTCTGTTGTAGGGGGCGGGGTTGAGCAAATACTTGAAATGGAAATTAATGAATTTATCCTATGGAATGAAGCAGCGAGGAAGGTACAATGTCAACGTTATCTATAAAAATTGGAGCAGTCCTAGATGGCAGTTTCAGTACTGTAATAAAAGGAAGTAGCAGTCAACTTACTCATCTTGGTGAGAATATAAGAAAGCTTGACTCATCTTTAAAATCAGTATCAAAGTTTAAGCAGTTAGGTCATGATGTTTTGACTAGCAAGAGGTCATGGAAAGGCTTTGAAGATCAAGTAAAATCTTTAGCTAAACAAATGAAAGCGATAGAGAAACCAAGCAAAACTTTAAAAGCAGAATTTGACAAGGCCAAAACCTCCGCAACAAAAGCAAAAGAAGCATATTTGAAAAAGAGAGATGCTTTGCATTCATTTAATGAAGAAGTAAGAAAAAGTGGAAGAAATATTAAGTCATTAGTAAGTAATCAATATAAACTTGGCTCATCTGTTGAAGCGCTAAAAGGTAAGTATGGTAAGCTTGGGTCTGCAATACGTAATCACCAAAGTTTTTTAGCAAGCAAAGCACATTTTAAGTCACAAATTATAGAGACTATTGGACTAGGTCTTTCGCTTGCAGCTCCGATCAAGGTTGCGATTGATTTTGAAAGTGCTATGGCTGATGTAAAAAAAGTAGTAAAATTTGTGCAAAATGATACTAAAGATGAAGCATCAAAGTTTGCTAAAGAATTAAAGAAATTATCTCGTGAAATACCCTTGTCAGCTGCAGAATTAGCACAAATAGCTGCAAGTGGTGGTCAACTTGGTATTGACAAAGATGATCTTATGAAGTTTACAACAGTAGTTGCTAAAATGACCACAGCGTTTGACATGTCTTCAGAAGAAGCTGGTAATGCTATTGCGAAAATATCCAATGTCTATGGAATTAAAGTTGATGGTATGGAAAATGTAGGTAACATAATAAACCATCTTTCAGATAATACTGCTGCCAAAGCTAAGGAAATGGTTCTTACACTGAATAGAATTGGTGGTAATGCTAAACAGTTTGGTTTAGAAATTGATCAAGCAAGTAGCTTAGCAAGTGCGTTCATAAGCTTAGGTAAACAACCTGAAAAAGCAGCAACTGCTATAAATAACTTTCTTAGTAAACTACAGACTGCAAGAGAGCAAAGTCCTGAATTTCATGATGCATTAGATGAGATGGGAACAAGTATAGAAGAGCTTGAACAAACCATTAAAAAAAATCCTCAAGAGGCAATATTGCAATTTCTTGAAACTTTAAAAGAAATAGATGATCAAGAGCGTGCCGGTATTCTTATGAATCTATTTGGTGCTGGGTTTCAAGATGACATTGCTCTTTTAGTAGGAAGCTTAGACATTTACAAGAAAGCTATTGAACATTTAGCTGATAAAGAAAAATATAACGCTTCAATGCAGGACGAATTTAACAATCGGGCAAATACTACAGCTAATAAATTACAATTACTTAAAAATGTAGTATTTGAAGCTGGAATGAATCTAGGGTCAGTAATGTTACCTACTTTAAATTATGTAGCTGGAAGTTTGAAAACAATAACAGAGCGTATAGCTTCTTTTGCAGAAAAACATCCAACTTTAACTACGGCAATCATGAGTACTTTAGCAGCTTTGATAAGTTTAAAAATTGCAGCAGTAGGACTAGGATACGGATTTACATTGCTAGGAAGTACGATTTTTGGTCTGAAAGCAAACCTACTTGGAGTATTTTCATTTTTATCAGCTACAGTTTTTCCTGCAGTAATAACAGGACTAAGAGCAATAACGTTTGCTGTAATGAGTAACCCGATTGGACTTTTAGTAGCAAGTCTTGTCACTGGTGCAGCTCTTGTTATCACTAACTGGCAAAAAGTGAAAGACTTTTTCTCTAGCTTTTGGAAATCACTCATTAAACCTATAGGAGAAGCTTTTTCATGGATGGGAAATACAGTAAGTAGTATATTTGCTGAGAATAGTCCGATTAGAAAATTTGAAAATAATGGAAATGTTGTTAATGAGCTTTCTAAAAATAGCATTTTCAGTAACGGAACCTCATTGACAAATAATAGTGCTATTAAACAATTTTCAGAAAATAGCAAAAGCAATTTTGAGAATTTTAAAATTAAAAGTGTTATAGAAGAAAAAAGAGCTATAGAACAAGAAGAAGTTGAGAAAGCATTCAAGAAAAGTAGATATGAAAATAGGGAATCGAAAGTATATAACCAAGCATTCTATCAAACGTTTAATATCAACATTAAGTCTGAAGATGTGCGCAGTGTTGCTGATGCAGTAATAGAAAGGTTTAGAGAACAAGCACGTGGAGCACTTTTTGATATAGTTGAAGAGTTGCATTAATGTTGCTTGGGAAATGTAAGCTTGAACCAACAAGCCTAAGATACAGTAAAGAAAAAAGGTGGTATACAATTGAATGTATTGAAAAAACGTTGCTACAAAACATTGGCTCAGGAATTGAATGTATTGATCTGACAGGAGTAATTTATCCACGTTATCAGAGTAATGGCTTAGAACAGCTAAAAAATATACGCGATACTCAAGTTCTGGTTGATAATTCAGGAAATGTGCTTGGAAATTTTGTCATTACTAATGTAGAAGAAAAACAGATATTATTTTTTCCTGATGGAAAACCAAGAAAAGTTGAGTTTATTTTGAAGTTAAAAAGTTACAGCAAGTGATTTATTATTACACTAAAGAAAACGAAATGTTAGATGAAATTTGCTGGAAACATTATGGATACAGTAGTGGAGCAGTGGAGGAAGTATTGCTTGAAAATCCAGGCCTTGCAGAACATGGAAGTTTTTTGCCCGCTGGATTAAGAATTAAGCTTCCTAAAATTCAAAAAATACCGAAAGGATCTGTTATAAACATTTTAGATGAATGACACCAGACTTTGATATAGTAGCAAAAAATAACCCAGTAACAGAGGTTTTAAAAAAGAGTTTAATATTACTACGTGTCACTGATGGATCAGGTACTACAAGTGACGAAGCTGAGATATGTATTAATTATAGCTCTAGCGCTTTAGAACTTAAGGGTAATTTACAGGTTTTTCTAGGATATAAAGAAACAGGTTTATTACCTATGGGGGTATATAAGGCAAATCAAATTACAATACAAAGTCCACCGCAAACTTTAAGAATAAAATGTGATGCTGCAAGTTTAAGAGGATCATTAAAGGAAAGAAAATCAAAGGAATGGAAGGACATTACCTTAGGAGATTTAATTAAAGAAATAGCACAAAAGAATGGGTATGAAGGTAAAGTTGCTGAAAGATTTGAAAATATATTTATGCCACATACCATTCAAGCAGATGAAAGCGACATGAGTTTTTTGGAAGGGTTAGGCAAAAAATATGATGCACTAGTAAAACCAGCAGGAGGATATATAATTTTTATCCCAAAGGGAGAAGCAAGATCAGCAACTGGAAAGATGTTAGGCACAACAGTACTTACACCTAAAGATATTATAAATTGGGAGGTAAATTTTAATGTGCGTAACAAATATGGATCTGTTATTGCAAAATGGCACAGTTATGAAAAGGGAGAAACTATAGAAGAGAAAGTGGGAAATGAGGGTCCAAGTTATACTCTGCAAACGCTTTACTCTACTGCAGAATCAGCAATTAGTGCAGCAGCAGCCAAGTTAAAACAACTAAAACGTAGTACATCAAATTTAAATGTAACTGTTCCTGGTAATCCAGAATTATTTGCAGAAGCTAAGATCAGCCTTTCAGGATTTTGTCAGGAAATTGAAGGTGAATGGGTAATTAGCAAGGCAGAACATATTCTGAATAATAGAGGATATCAAACTATAGTAGAGGCAGCAGTGAGCAAAGCTGTTTAAGTGAAACTTAAGCAAATGATTATTTAATTCTAGATGGGTATAATTATTGCAGTACTACATGAGCAGAAATGTAAGAAGGCTTTTTCATAAAAATTCAATTATACGTCAAGGAGAATTTGATGGATTAATTTTTCTTATAGTGCTAACGGTGTGTATTGTGGTTATATATTTTTCCTTGTTTAAAAAAGGAGATGAGAGTTGCAGCGCCACATTAGAAATCGCAGCTAAGAACTGTGACTTAGAAACTGTGAAATCCTTGATAAAAGATAATATAAGTATTGGTGAAAAATCATTACGTTATGTTGCAGGAGAAGGATGTTTAGAAATCGTAAGGTTTTTAGTAGAAGATGGTATTGATATTAATGCTACTAATAAATTTAAATGGACAGCGCTACATTCTGCTGCAGATCAAGGCTATTTAGAAATCGTTGAGTTTCTATTAGAAAAAGGAGCGAATCCTAACATAAAGGATAGCAATGGAAAAAGCCCTAGAAGAATAGCTGTAATGGCATCAAGGCACAACAAAGATAAACCTTACAGAGAAATAATAAAGCTACTTGCAGAAGCAGAGGATCGATACAAATCAATAGAAAGAAATCACTAAAGCTGTAAGTTTTCTATAATCTGTATATAAACTTCTAAAACTATCCATAACAAGTTAATATCTTCACATGAAAAAGCAAAAAATCCCAATCACAGTAATAGTAACGATAGTAATACAGACCATAGCAACAATTTGGTGGCTCGCTAAGCTTGATTTAAAAGTACAAATTCATGATCAATTTATAGAACGAAATCACGAACTAATGGAAACAGTTTATCGCCTTGAGGAGCGGGTAAAAAACCTCATTGAAGAAGTTAATGAGCTTGAGCAAAAACACAAATAAATTTCACAGTGGCAAAATACATCCTTTCAGTTGACGGCGGAGGCATAAGGGGCATAATACCAGCCATCATTCTAGCAGAAATAGAAAAGAGAGCAAGGAAACCGATAGCTGAAATCTTTCACTTAATGGCAGGAACCTCAACCGGTGGAATTGTTATAGCAGGATTATGTAAAAAAGATAAACAAGGAAATCCTCAATATTCAGCCAATGATTTAGTCGAGCTTTACCAAAAATACGGGTCATATATTTTTAAGTCTTCATTCTTCCGGCGATCAATATTATCTTGGTTTAACTGTGCACAATACCCACATAAAAATATTGAATTTGTACTGGATAAATATTTTGGTGATGATACTTTACAAAGCACCTTAAATAATGTACTGATTGCAAGTTACGATATTAACAATAATTGTCCATTTTTCTTCAAAAGCTGGAAAGAAGGTAATATTAAGCTGAAAGATGCACTCAGAGCTGCAACGGCTGCACCTACTTATTTCATACCAAAACATCTAAAAATTGATCAGATAGACAGAGTATTAGTGGATGGAGGGGTGTTTGCCAACAATCCAGCGGCTTGCGCATATGCAAGTGGTAAGAGGTTATTTCCAAATGATGATATTCTACTGTTATCAATTGGTACTGGCAGAACAGATAGAAGTATAAGGTATTCTAACTCGAGGAGATTTGGAAAAATAGGCTGGAGGAGAGTAGACCAGCGGAGCTTCCCCACCAGTCTCTCACAGAACTGTGCATGAACCTCTCGACTCACACAGCTCCCA
>JAODFX010000001.1:428942-458301 GCA_027580035.1 Dorylogaster longipes | reverse complement strand
CACTATTTATACTTTTTTCGTAATAAGTCACACTTCACTTTTAATGCATTTACCATAAATTTGTCTTCTGTTGTAATAAAAAAGTAGCATAGGAAAAGGTTGTTGAAAATATGCACACTGAGTGGTACAAATGTTATATACCATGTATTAATAACACAGAATCAACAATGTATGCAATTACCAACTAGTTTTCAACCTTTGTCAAAATGCCTGGTGCGTGCAGTAAATGGTGCGTGAAGTTGTGCGCCGAAGCTAGGCTGCCTTTGCACCGCGTTCGTTGCGCAAGAGGCGTAAGAATCGATTAAAGTCGGAGCGCAGATCGCGCCGCTGAGAACGGAGAACGGTCTTGGAAGCTGAACGATGCAACAAGCTGCATTAGCTGTAAATGTTGTTCACTTGTTGCGTGCAGCGGATGAAAGTCGCGCGGCGCGGAAGTTCCTTCAGCTTGCTCGCTCCTGTATACGTGCAGGCACTCCGCAGGCCGCCGAGGATGTCCAAGACGGTGCCTTCGACGTCGCCCTTGTAGGCCATTTCCACCGTTTTGCCCTCAGACGAGCGATACTCCGCCATTCCACCTAGAAATGAGGCAAAACGTAACCGATTGTGTGACGAAACCGAGTGTAACGGCCAACTACCGGAATGTTTCTCCATCGCTGTGTCGGAAGACATTCCATAAAATAGCTTGTACTTCTTGCCGTTCTTCTCGATAACATCGCCACCGCATTGATCATGCCCGGCGAACATTCCGCCGGCCATGACGAAATCCGCGCCGGCTCCGAAGGCCTTCGCCACGTCACCGGCGCACGTGCAGCCGCCGTCCTATAAAAAGCACGCGAATATCGACGTTAAACACGCACGTTTCGCAGGTACGAAGCGTCCTACCGAAATAATGTGTCCTTGGAGGCCATGCGCCGCGTCCGCACATTCGATAACAGCGGAGAGTTGAGGATAGCCAACGCCGGTCTTCAAGCGCGTCGTGCACACCGAGCCCGGCCCAATGCCCACTTTGATAATATCTGCTCCGGATAGAATGAGCTCCTCCACCATCTCGCCGGTGACCACGTTGCCTGCCTTCAAAGCAAAGCAATGCGTTGTTACCATTTTGTTGCGATCGGGTTCATGTTGATTAAGTAACTTACAATAATAGTGTGCGCTGGAAAAGTTGCTCGTACTTTTCGCACGAAGTCGATGAAATGCTGCGAGTACCCGTTGGCGACGTCGAGGCAGATGAACGATATTTCTGGGATAGCTCGCAAGATTTCCGAGAGTTTGTCAAAATCGGCGGGCGTCATGCCCGCACTGCACGCAATATTCTTCAGACAGTCTGAATTTGCTTCGGCGAATCTCTTCCAATCATCCACTGTGTAATATTTATGAACGGTTGTGAATAACCCATGCTGCAATGAATAACCAAGGCTTTCATAACCAGCATAGAAAAAATAAATCTCAAGTTTCTGCGTTTATGCATTCGCTGACAAAACGAGTCCCAATCATGTTTTATATGTTCAAGCTCTTAATCGCAGGAAATGTGATATCTAATGATTAAACAAACGCCGGTCTAAACTCCAGAATGAATCTACCAATATTTATAAACCCAACTTCTCGACCGCCCACAGATTCTAGGAACAATGGCGGAGTATGCAGTTCGCCCACTTCGGAGAACAATACTTCTCAATCATTCCCTAACGATCTACTTACTGAGCATTGATAAGACGTTGAGTGATTGCGTGAGACGCGATTATACACAAGCTTCGCAGCTGGATTAGTCACCACCGCAAATCATTCATCAGAAAACAACAACAAAAGGCGGCTCGAAACACGCTGGACGGGTCTGATCGAGAAAAACCATTTCAAAACAAACGTGCTTATCGTACTTTTGCCAACGCCTTCGCCATCTCAAACGTTCCAACCGTGTCCATGTTCGATGCCATCACCGGAATGCCTTCGTAGGTTTTCTTTGAGTTACGAAACGTTATCGTGCGGAATAGGTTCACCTAGAACAAACGCAAACACACGCGCATCGTTAATGGCCGGCGTTGCGAGTGACGAGTTGCAATTAATTGCCGTTCATTCATTCGCATTTCAAAACAATCATTGCATAATCGCGCAGCACGCGCGCTCTCCAAGGCGAAACGTGCGCAATCGATTTTGGCACGTAAATGGCTCCCCGACAACTAGGCCAATAGCAAGCAATGAAAAACGCGTCAGTTTTCGCGCGGCTGATACATGCATATATAAATAAAATGTAACGAGTTGTGCTGCGAGGAGTCAATGTCGTTGTCGTTGTAACTCGCGTGCAAATCAAGGCAAAGCGATCCACATTCGCGTTCACTGTTTGCGGGTCTTCCACTTTGTACGAATCAATTACCAATAACGCGCTGAATGACGCGCGAGAGGCTGCATTAGTAAAGAGAGTGCAAACGACGCCTGCTGACGTCATAGGAAGTCCACAAAGTTTATTGAAAGTTGTAAGTCAACACATCGCGACAGACATAATATTGACTGAACGTGGGATTTATCGATTTGACGTGTTTCCAAACGAAAAACCCAGTAATACGTGCTGCAGGGATAAACAATGAGAGAAACAGTCGAAAATCGCGCTTTGCACCAATCTTGCAGTGCACGCCTCCCTAATCAATACTCACGTCGTTGCGGCTTCGTAGTGTGGAGCGCTTCGGCCGCAGGAGCACATCCTTAAAGTCCAGTTTGATTTCGTTAATGATGTTCGGCATGGTGAACTTGTCGCTTCCCGTCAGCGTGCACTGTAGGAAGCCAGCACCTGATTAGATAGCGGAGTGCAGCTCAACAATAGCGCTGGCGTTGCAATTGTTTATTCTCCAGCGATTTGAAGCGCGGCTGTTGTCCGTTGCCGGACTAAGAATAGCGCTCGCGGATAGCGGCGTTTTCCAACGGTCGCCGACGCGCAGCGATACGCGACTGAACACTGCGCCGACGAGTTTCGCGAAGCGGCCAGCGTCGCGACGCTGACGTCATGCGGCAGGCGCGCGCACGCATGAACTCACGTGCCGGCAATCAGAGCACGAGACCAGCGACCTGCTACGAATCAATCACTCATCGTCACTACCCGAGCAAAAGGCATGCGCTCACAACTCTAGCTAATTGTTATCTGTATATTTTCACAGTGAAAATGCATAAGATGGATGCGAGACCATCGGGTTCGCATGCGTCGTAATATCCCCATTTGTTTTATATCCCATTGAAATTGATTCCCATTCAGGCGACATGCGGGCGATCTGCCAAGTGCGCGATGCTAGTCGAATAGATAAGGACTGTCCAGTGCGCCGAGACCAGCTGCGACGCCGCCCTCGTTCGCTGTCGCCACTTTCGTCCTCAACATGTGTCCAACTTGTTCGTTTCGCAGGATAGTATCCGCATTACTGCAGTTAAAACATAACAAATTTTAGTATTAGTGCATATAGCTGCTTTCAATCGGAGCATGCCATTTGACCGCCCACATTATTAATTGCACTTATTAATTATACTTTGAACTTATAAATAATACTTTGCACATTTAAATAATACTTTACACTCTTGCAATATCCCTAAGCTTGATTTGGTTCATGTATAATAACAAAACTAGACAACAAATCTATTATGGCAAACAGTGTAGGATAGGCTACACGTTTCTCGGCTAAAACATTTACTAAGCACTGAAATTTTGAAAAGTTGACTCAATTTTTGTTTAATGCCTATTTCAAGTGAACGAGAAGTACATTAGAAGTGAGATAGCACCAAGGAAGAGGATAAAATCCCGACATATGGACGAAAGAAAGAATTTCGTGGTCGAATGGGGGCGGTCAAATGGCATGTACCCGCTTTTAATCGTACATTAGATTCGTGATAGTTTGATCAATGAGGGTCACGAATTATTGCAATTCCAGAATCATGAATCCAATGCAAGATTTCATTTGTCTTGTGCGGTTGAAAGAATTTTGCAACGTTATCAACCAACCCAATAATAACACCAAAGATGCCCAACTCCGAAACCATGTCGACGATCTGGGGTACGTCCGAACCGCCGGGACGGACGATGTAGCCCCGCGAGACCGGCGGCTCGATGCGGTCCATGAGGATCCACGCGCTGAGCTCCTTCGGCGACATCTCTTTGAGCGCGTCGCGCACCTCGATGCCGTAGATGTTGTTGCCGCCGCCCTCGCGCTGCGGCTTCAGCACGAAGCGCTCCGGATGCTCCATCGCCATGCGCTTGTTGCCGTCCTCCGACTGGTTGCCGTCAAGGCTGTACAGTCCGGTGAAGATGCTGCGCACGGCGTGCACCTCGTTGGAATCATTGAGGAAGCGTTCCAGATTGCCAGGCATCGCCAGCTCCTGCTGCACCTTCTTCGTGCCGGCGAGGTGGTACTGAATCGAGGGGCATTTGATCGCCCTGGAGCGCTCGATCATCAACCGCGCGTTCCACTCGGCGTCGCTCATGTAATGGGCCGGTTCGTAGCCGGCACGAAAGTAGACGACGGACACTTGGAAGGTTTCGCTGCAATAATTGCAATTACAAACCAACTTTAAGTGTGTAGGAGAGTTTGGGAAAAGGATTTCACTCACACAAACAGTTCCTTTTTGTTACTTAGGCGACCAGTTGTTGCTACTTGCGTCAGCGTGCGCCGTTTTACCTTCACGGTCGGATTCAGACGCGCAATCTCGAACTCGTGAAAGCGCTGATCGCAAATGTTGTATGTGACGTTCTCGACGAGGAACAGGATCACCGCTTCGGGTTCCGCGTACAGGCGATGCGCATACAGCATGGCACTGCATATGCCCGTGAGGGCATTGTTCGGCGGCAGCTTCGCATAGAAACGCGCGTATGCACACCACTAAACCATCTAAATATACTTCGTATACTTACATTGACCAGTTGATCAGACCGTCCCAGCTCCTCCAACACGAAACTAGAAATGATGATCGTAATTAGCAACAGATCAAAACAGCAACAGCAAACTTATAATGAAACGTTAATATAGAATAGAAGCAACATATAAAATAACTCAACAACCAAAGGAATCGTTTCTACCAGCGATCGGCAACAGGTGGACCGCAGAAGGTCGAAACTCGGGCCGCCAAATATTCTTAAATACAATCAAACCACTCGAATATCGAGTGATAGAACATTGAACATTGTGGTGTGCATCCATATGTGCAAAACTTCATGATGTGCGCTTGTGCATATGAATGTAACAAAAATTCAAAATTTAGTAATTTAGCAATTTGCCCAAGCATCCTGCATTCGTGACATTATACCACGTGTACCATATCTTTATGGCATTGCAGTTCCTTCGCCACCAGCCCAGAATCTCAACTTCGGAGATATTTAGAAGAAACATTCATCAATTTGATCTGATCACCGTTCAGATGATGCACCAATCGCGGCCATCGAAATCTACAAATTTCACGTGGTTTTTTGCAAAATGCAGGTCATGCAGGATATCATCGTATTCAGGTTGACCTCAGGTATTGTTTTTTTCAGATAAAAAATTTGACGCAGAATTCGGAGCCCACTGAAAACTACTTGCCGACCCCTGGTTTATACACTATCATGCAGGTGAAACAAGAAAACCATGCCAGGCCATGCTTTTAACGACGTGCGAATGCTGCCAGCGAATTAATCACGCCACCCCCAGCCTTCGACCCGCATTCGCGAGATCGCGGGACGGGCCTCATGGACGGATTATGTTATTGGATGCAGTTTGATGGGCGAATCGACGTGTTCGTGTGCGGATGGCTGAGGTGAAAAGCCGAGCCGCCGCCCTCTTTTACCTATTTGCTTGGCGTAAGGTCGTGCCGATGCCGGCGAAGCTGGATGCGATCGTGTTGATCTCTACCTGTTTCATTTGCCCGTTGTCCGGCGAGTGCAACATGAAGTCGGCACGCAGGATACCCAGCGACGTTCGCTGCAACACTCATCATTCAATCCCACACATCGCGTCATTGCTGTGATATTTTAGACGTTTTAGAACTTTCACTGCCGAGCCACATTCATCGCTCTCAATGCTTGAAGCAAACACGTTCATATAACTAAATAATCAAGATGCGTTCAAACTCAAAATCCTGTCAATTCGTGAGATTAATTCGACGATTATTCAGTCTGTCTGTGGTGCACATTCCACATGCTAGCTTTGATTTCTGTGGCCAATGTCTAAGAAGACAACTTGTATCAAAGCTGGATTCTAAACTAGATTCAAGTCACTGTTATTTGTAAGTTGTCTGCTTTACCAATCACCTGTGGATTCAGCAGGTTTCAACAGCAATGTAAAGGCAAGTTTGAAATTATGTTGAAAGCAACCTTTCGCAAGTGTACGTTATTTCTACAATGTTGCATTCATACGTAATCCAAAATTGCCCGGTCATATAAAAATCGATACAAACGAGTTTTGTCACCTTTGAATCGCCCGTGACAATGGACCCAGCCAGCCAAACCCGGACGCGATCGTATTGAATTCCACCTGCTTCCAGCAGCAATACGGCCGCTGCATCACGTCGACCTTGATGTGTGGTGTTACGCAATTCGTCTCCAGCATCAAGTCGGAACGCAGTAGACCGAGGCTGAACGGCTGGAAACAACCCAGGTTGTTGAGTATGAAACGCGGAATGCATCACTGCTGGAAGCAAGGGAAACAATGCCGACGCTGGTCTGCCGTTTTTCGCAGGTGAACGTCATAAATCGCCTGGCTGAGATTCATTAACAAAGAAATCAAACTCAAATTACCTGCGTGAAACCCTCCATGAAGACCTTATCATAGATTTCAAACAAACTCTTAGTAAATGCATCTACTTTGATGGTTTTCATCAAGGTATTGACAAGGAATTCCCTGTCATGTGCAACAGCATGCATAAGTTTATTTAGCACTGGCTGTAGCTCAATAGCTCTCTCGAATTCAGCCCTAGGAAATGGTGTTGGAAATAAAACAAATGGGGCAAAATGAAGTGAATCTTGTGAGAACTGTTCCTTTGAACGCATTGCAGCACCATGCATCAATGCCCAATCCTTCACTTTTGGAACCAGTTCAGTTAAAACTTCATCTGGGAGTGGCAATGGTACAGTTTCAGGCAGTTGGCCATTATGTTTTTTTATAGCTGATAGAAGATCTTCACTCTGGAAATTCTTAAATTGCATAAAACAAGGTTATTTAGTTTCTATTCAAGTTCAAATTTGAGTCCAGCTTACCATTGCAGTGCAGTGTATATGATATGTTCACAGATAATTTTGTTTAAAGTACAATTTATGATGGATATGGTGACACTGGCTTGTGACACTTATGGCACCAGTTCTGGTTATATACTCACTTTAATTAAACAAAACTGTGCTACGTATGCATTATGAAATCATAAACAATACGGCAGGTAGCTCACGTAGCTCACTTTCGATCGATATTGAGCGATATCAGCTGTTTATCATAAATACCACATGACACACATGACCCACATGACAGTAGCTGCTTTCGTTCGTCGTGATTAGAGTGTGCAAGAATGACAATAACAATAAGTCTTGTTTGACCAATGAGGGTAACGAATCCTTGCAATTCGTCACCCCTTCTTTCGTGATTACTAATCACGATTACAATTCACTGCAACGAACAAAAGCACAGCGTAAAGGTGCTTTCGTTCGTGGCTATAAATCGTAATCATGATTGGTAATTACAAACATTTGAGCAATGACTATATTTTTATACTATTTGAGCAATGTACTCACACATCACTGCAACGAAAGAAAGTAGCTCTGATTGCGATGAACGAAAAAAGCTCCCGATTCCTTATGGGTCAAACTTTTGTTATTACCAATCCTGTTTGACCAATGAGGAATTGGGAGAACTTTTGTTATTACCAATCAGGCTTGGTAATAAGAAAAGTTTAACCAATGAGGGCGCGAATCATTGCAATACTTTACTCCTTTCATAATTACCAATAACGATTACGAATCTCTTGCACGATCGAAAGCACCTTTGATCTCGACGAACGTAAGCAGCTGGGGAATCGTAGTCAATCGTAGTATAACCAACAAATACGGGGAAAAATACCTTAACAATACCTAAATAAAATGTAAGTATGGGCCAGTTTGAGTGCAGTTTTATTAAAATTGTTTACTTGTAATGTAGGAATCCAATGGGCGATAGATATAATATCTACAGTCAACTAGAGCATTTACAATCCAAATGCATTGGCACTGGTCATGCAGATACTACAAAATTTGAATGGCTTGTTAATCAACACAGGGATAGTTGTTCAAGTTATTTGGGGCATCCCGATCTTCTAAATTATTTTGCTATAGCTGAGAATGAATCAAAGGCTAGAATAAAGTTCAATTTAATGGAGAAAATATTGCAGCCTTGTGGGCCACCACCAGATAAACCAGATGATAACTAACACACTACTAACCAATATTCTTTACATTAAGCATTATGATTGTAATATTAAGAATAAGGAGTATTAAATAATTGTCAATATTGCATTTTATTGTTTCAGTTCTTGCATTTTTATGTTTTTGCTTATAAAAATTAACCTTGTATAAATCCAATAAAACAAAATCTGTAGATATAAAACAAATGTGTGCATACACTCGATCAACAATTTGGGAGCAAACACTGACCATACAAATAAATGTCCTTGATTAATATATATCACTAGATAAATAAATAGAAGTATGAATAATTTATATGAAAATACAATCTTCCAAGTTTGATAAGCATTGTCATGTTTAACATAACTTTCAATGGTATTCTTATTTGTACTAGGGGTGCTGTAATGAAATAGTAACAGCAAGCTTAATGTCTGGAACCCATAACTGTGACATAAAGTCAGAATGCCAACCAAAAATGGTTCATAACTATTCAAGCCTATATATCCCGGCACTAAATCAATACTTGCAATATTGTTTCTGTGGCCTTGAATAAAAAAGAATGAGTAACCCAACCATACATAAATAATAACTTGGCAATTTGGAATATTTTTAACATCGTTGGACAACGTCAAGAACGATTTGTTTAAAACAAATGAACATAATATGATTGCTGGCACTAAAAGAGTATTATAAGGCCTTAACTGGAATGTCATTATTGCAATCCACGAAAATAACATTTGGCCTTTGCATTGCTTAATGCAAGTTAGAAGGAAAAATATCCCAATGAAAGTCCAGACTGCACGCGCAAAAGCGATCGAACGATCGAAGTAGAATTTGTACAAATGAATGCAAATAAATGTAAATAATAACCACGTAGTAGTGTATAAGCTGCCAAGTCCATTTTCTAGTTTTATCAAAACAATTATTGTGCAAATTAATGCAAATGAATGAAAAATTTTTAAACACAACACATTTTCGTCTCTTAACAACCAGTCTTTTGACTCTTCTACTTCACGTGCTAATCTAACTATTTCTATAACTGTTAAAGGCATTGCAGTTGATAATGTAACTCGTTTGATTTTCCGATAATTAATAATAGCAATTAATACTGAAGTAGTGCATATAAAATAGTAAAAAATGTAATGCTCTTCTTCCATATAACTTGATGAAAATAATAATGCTCCATGCAAAATAAATGGAGCAAATTGACAGTAGATTGTTAGCTTTATAGCAACATTTAGTATCTTAGATAATAGCACAGTAATAACAGTTAAAATTCCTGCAAAAAGTGTAACGATCAATTGAAGAGTGCTCATATAATGAGAGAAAGTAAATGAACTAAACATGACTCCTAACAACAATATTGTTACTATTGTATGGTAACATTTAAATGATGCCTGAAATGGATAGTAAATAATGAGTAAACAATTAATACTTCCAAACATAGCATACATTAATAAAATTGTGTTTTGTTTAACTGAAGACTGTATGAGATCAGAACTCAGTAGCTCCAAACATTGATGAAACAAGCTTTCTGCAATTTCTTCATCAGTACCTTGAAAATGTGAATTGATAATCATTTTTTTGAATAAATTCCTTGCTACTTCTAACTTTTCTTTACAGTTATTAACATTTTCAGCATTTCTTTGCAAAATAATGCTATTATAATGCAATGTATACAGTAACTGAGTTTTATCACAAGTTAAAAGTTGTGGTAGAATTTTCCCAATACTATTAGGGGGCATAGCAATGCCAAAGAGAGCAGACATTGTGTTGGCAATATCCGACTGTTGTACTACACCATCAGATGTGGTATGTGTTAAATGCAATCGACAATTGATTCCCTTATTATGGTAGACTATTAAAGGAACATGAGTCTCTGAATAGGTTGTACCACCATGCCCACCTGTATCTTTCATACCATGATCACCTGTTATTATAATCATAGTTTCATCCTGCCACAAAGCAGCAGCTTTAAGAAGTTTCTTCATAATGTTGTCCATTTCATGCAGTTTAGGTTGTACTAAATTACTGAAGGGTCCACGAACATGCCCAATATGATCTAAACCTAAAGTGAATGATGGTTGAAAATATTTGCAAGTTCTTGATTTGAATTTCTCACCAAGATAATGCAAAATCATTATATCCCAATCACTTTTCAGTTCTTCATTAATATGTCTGGTAACATTGTCATCAACTTCAGTGAAATCATTAACAAAGAATGAAGTTGTTCCATCTGATCTCAGAAAAAGATCAGGAAACATCATCAACCAGGTGTTATCACCATAAAACACCATTTTCTTGCCCACTGCATGAGCTCTATGCAGGAAACTATCAGCAACTTTTGACTTCACTCCTAGATTGAGTACAATATCAATAAATTGAGGAACTGCTCCTGTTGTCAATGCCTTAATTCTAGGCAATGTTACAGTTGGTGCCTCCACTTTTGTCTTCAATAAACAATTCATGTTTGTATAAAGGTGAGGCACATTTGCCTCAGTAATGAAGTCATATCTTAGTGCATCAATTATTACTAACACCAGCTTCTTAATTAGTGGCTTATAAAATGTATTTAAATTTAAAGGCACATTTTCAATTTCAGTTGGCGGATTGATGACTGGTGCTTCTTGGTAATTGATTGGAAAATATCCTTTCAAGAAGATGAGCATGAGTATGATCACTATTGTATATTGTACCAATAGGCACCTCATTATTGCACATCGTCAAGTCATTAACTATCTAAATAAATCTTTGGGATCAGGAAAAAATGTTAACCCGACAGCCCGACAGTTATAAGTTTATGACGCTTATGTATATTTGGTTGTCTGCGCTTAGCTACTTTTGTTTGTCGCAAGCCGTGTGAGCATGATTAGCAATAAGTCGTAGTTTAACCAATAAGGCTAAAGAATTTCTATGATTCGCTACCTTCATTGGTCAAACTTGTATGATCGTGCAATCTAATCGCGACGAACGAAAGCAGCTCTGATTCAGATTAATTGGGATGACACACGTGCAAAATTTGTTAGGTTAGTAAATAAAGTTCATATACATGTGTATATAGTTGATATATACTAATTATGTTCAAATAATAAAGGAATCGTTCCAAAACAGCAAAACAAATATGCAAGGATTGCGTGATATCAGGACAATCAACGATGAGGATGAGGTGGAATATTTTTCAGAGGATTCCGATGCCGAGGTTGAGGTAGGTTTAGAATTTAAACTTCAATCAAGAATTTTTCCGACAATTTTGGTAAAATTTTATTTTAGTTTCAACCAACTAAACAAAAAAATAAGCGAAAAGCAGACTTTGATACAGACTTTAGTTTTGTTGGATCAATAGAGGAATATAATGAAGATGTCTGGAATGATTTGTCTAAATATATTAAGCGAAAAGTCAACTCCAAAACTGATGATAAAATCAAAAAAGCTCGTAAGACATTAGAGGAACAAGAAAATGCAAATTTGCCATCAAGTAGTCACAATGCACTCCAGGAAAATGCCATGGAGGAGTCTGATATATACCTCTCTGATAATGACTTGAAATATGATAATATAAAGGACAAGGAAAAGAAGAAGAAAAAGAAGAAGAGTACAGAGGATGCTGAGTTTTTTGAGGAGGGTGCAATTGCCAGTGCTGATGTCGGTAGTTTCTATGAGATGAATCTTTCACGACCACTGATGAAGGCCATTGGAGAGATGAAGTTTGTGCATCCAACACCAATTCAGGCATCAACCATTCCAGTTGCACTTCTAGGCAGGGACATTTGTGGTTGCGCTGCAACAGGTACAGGTAAAACTGCAGCATATATGCTGCCAACATTGGAGAGGTTGTTGTTCAGACCAGCAGATAATGTGGTTACAAGAGTGTTGGTCTTGGTACCAACAAGAGAGCTTGGTGTGCAAGTATATCAAGTTTGCAAGCAGTTAACGCAGTTCACTGATATGCAGATTGGTCTAGCTGTAGGTGGCTTGGATTTGAAAGCACAAGAGAATGTTTTGAGAAAGAATCCAGATGTTGTGATTGCCACACCTGGTCGCCTCATTGATCATTTAAAAAGCACGCCATCATTTTCTTTGGACTCGATAGAAGTGCTGATTCTAGATGAAGCAGACAGAATGCTAGATGAGTACTTTGCTGAACAGATGAAGGAGATCATTAAGCAATGTTCTCGAACAAGGCAGACCATGTTATTCTCAGCAACAATGACCGACGAGGTAAATGACTTGGTAGCGGTTTCCTTGAATAAGCCAGTGAAGATATTCGCGAATAGTAATCGAGAGGTGGCTTTCAATTTGCGGCAGGAGTTTGTGCGCATCAGGGAGGAAGAATATCGCGAGGCGATCTTGGCGTCGTTAGTGTGTCGCACGTTTCGGGTGCATTGCATTGTCTTCGTGCAGACGAAGAAGCAGGCGCATCGCTTACACATCATGCTCGGTTTGCTGGGCATTCGCGTGGTGGAGTTACATGGGAATTTAACACAACCGCAAAGGTTGGAGTCGCTGGCGAAATTCAAGAAGGAAGAGGCTGATATACTCGTGGCGACTGACGTGGCTGCGCGTGGCTTGGATATTTCCGGCGTTCAGACTGTTATTAACTTTATAATGCCGGCGACCATTGAACACTACATTCATCGAGTGGGTAGAACGGCACGTGCAGGTCGAGCGGGTGTTTCCGTTTCCTTGGCCGGCGAGAGCGAACGGAAAATTGTCAAGGATGTCATCAAGAAGGCGTTGAATCCGGTGAAATCACGTCTGATTCCGCCCGACATCGTCGAGAAGTACAAGTCCAAGCTCGAGACCATGGAGCCAAAGATTGAAGAGATTCTTCGCGAGGAGCAAGAGGAGCGATTACTGAACAAAGCGGAAAATCAGGCGAATCGTGCACAGAAGTTACTTGCCGGAGAGGTCGACAATAAACGACCTTGGTTCCAAACCAAGAAGGAACGTAAAGAAGAGCAGAATCGCCTTGCCTTAGTACCGAAAGGCGATAATAAAGCGGACAGTAAACAAGCAAATAAGGCTAAGAAACTCGACAAAGGTAAAAGAACTACGAAATCTGATACGCACGACGAACTATCGAAGGTTGCCTTGCTGCAAGCACGTATGGCAAAGAAGAAATCTAAGCAGAAGAAACTTAACACTGTTTATGATTCAGCTACGCAAACACAAGGCAGAAAAGCGAAACGTAAAAAGTCTAATTTCGCCGTAGAATTAACGGACACATCGGCAAAAACAGCGAAAATGTTGAGGTACCAAGCAAACACTGCAATGAAACAAAAGTCTGGTAAAGGGGGTATAAAAGCTGGTAAACGTTCAGCAAGGGCAGCAAATAGCAACAAAAAGCCGGCTTCAAAGAGTGGTAGGAATGCTAATAAAGCAAAGGGTAAAAGTTTTGGTAAACCGAAATCTAAAAAACAACGCTAATTAATGTAATAACATTTATATGACTATGTCGATTTGTGAAATAAATACCAATCCTAACCAATCTTATCTGAATTATAAATATACTTGAGTAATGACAGCCAAGCCAGCAATAACAGGTATAAGTCTGAAGGTTTCAATGTTCTTTATATATTAAATAAACTTGACGATTAATTTACGTGATATTTACAAACAAGCATTTCTTATTAATATGCGGTATCTTTGGAATCGGTATACGCCTATTTGGTTGCCTAACAAAGCAAATTCGATGATTTTATGACCAAAATTAATATTTGCTCATTGCGTTCGTTGGTTCATTTGTTTAAACGGTAAATCCGGGTGCGCAATGTTGTACACGATTATCCGGCGGCGGCACGTTACAGCAATACGAAGCCAAAAGTCCAATGGCTGCCAAACCCAATGATAGACCGGAAATGCCACATACGGCACCGGAAGTCATGTCCGCTAGCAGTGTACCAGGTTTTGGCTGCGTGACAAGCAGCACCAGTAATCCACAGCATGTTAATAAACTGAAAACGCTAAGCACGAAGTAACCTAAAACAATAAAAAGGCGATACTTATGTCGGTACTGATGTAATTCGATTTATAATCGACAACTTACCGGAAATGTAATTACGATTAGGTAACCAATAGATATGCCTTGATCTGAACCCAAGCAATCCTAGGAGAAAGCAAATGGATCCGGCGAGAATACCAAAATCCAAGTAGTAATTTCTACCTAGATAGGAGATCATATAAATGGACAAGCCGGTTGTGACTGCTCCGCATAAAATCATCATGAACGCCGCCACGGCCATAGTTTTCTGTGCCGGACTGACTTTGTACGGTTCGCCCTCGGCATCCATCTTGTCCGAGAATGTGGTTTCGTGGTAAACTGCACTCTGCACTGGACTCGAGCAAATGGGTGCGACGATTGCCGTGTGTCGCTTATCACCAGGCTGATTGTGAATCCCCTTTGCCAGTGGACGCGTGCCTATAGCATAATTTAATTTCTGCTGTGCCTTTGGAGGTGGCGTATTCCGCAAGCTTCCACGAATCGGATGGATCGGTGAGATCGGCGACAAGGGCGTTGGGAGTGTCGGGGAAACCTTCTTCTTCGGAGTCGTCAATAGCTCGTGGAGCTTCTGCGTGGCAGCCGGGTTCGGCGGTGGTCGTCGGGGCGACGCCTGAGAATGCCCAGACAGTTGAAGCGCAGCTGGCAGTGACGAAAAGGGTTTCTGCGCAGTGGGTCTCATTGGACTGGGTCTAGGACTAGGTCTTGGACTTGGTCGTGACGCGTTCGCGATGTCCTCCTCCGTGATGACCGCGTAGCGACTCTTGTTTTTGATTTCGGCGACGGGCACCAAAGCAAATTGCTGCGGCGGTAGTTCGTGCTGTTCGACCTCTTCGCCACCGGCGACGTCCTCATCGTCCAACTCATCATCGGTCGGAATGGTCGCGTAGCGATGGAGTCGGCCCGTCGAAGCGTCCACTTCTTCATGGTAGAGGACCTTCGGTGGCGATGCAACTCTGCCGCGAACCTCTCGTTGTTGCGGTTGTACTGACCCGCATACTTGGCTACTTTGACCACTTGGAAAGTGTTGCGTTTGCAACGGGATGTAATCATACCGGCCTGCATTGCCTTGTTGCTGATGCACCACAACGAATTTCTTCTCTTGCACTGCACCGCAGTCATCAACGAGCATTTCCTCGTAGAACTCCTGCTCCTCAACGCAATCCTCCACGTAGGCTCTGGCAGTTGTAGGCCTGGGCGGAAGCGGTTCCTCTTGGATGCTTCGAATCGACGTGTCCAGAAGGTGAACGGTGTGCGCTCCAACAGGCGACTGTCGCCTCTGCGGACTTCTGCATCGCGCGTTCAGGAACTCACTTTGTTGGCAAAACGCTGGATTCGTGTACGATGCTTGCTTGCTCTGACGCGACATGTTTAACCAACTCGCCGCGACGTCATGAATTCACACCGACACGACATCAATTGTTTTAACGCTTGTTTGACCGGATGTTACTTCGCGCGTGGCTACGCAAAGACTAAATTCTCCCTATTCCAGCCGTTCCAGCCAAGTGCACACGCGACCGTTGAGCATTCCAACTGCACACATCGAGGGACACGAAGTGAATGCCGACTGCGCCCCATGCCCATTTGCCACCGGCCCTTCGACGCCGAATAATGCATGCGTAACCGACGGAGCTGCCGAAGTGAACAGCTGCATTTGAACGAATCCACCGCATGTTTCCTACCACCGAGCGGAGGGCAAAGCTCCATTCAACCGGATGGCAGACTGGCGTTGCTTGTGTAGGACAGCCAGTAGGCTGATATCATATGTTGAACGTACCCGTCGACCGGTGGGGTAGATAAGTATTCCTGGCTTGCGTATTTATAGATAATGCGCGTGCGTTCAGCACGCTGCGACCGTTACAATCTGCCACGCACCAAGCTCACTCACCAAGCGCGTTTCTATGCACAACAATGGCACATCGACATTGATAACACGCCAACAGCAACGACTGGAAAGATCAAACCTAGTTATTATCTCCCTGTTTGGTACATCACCTACTTTTTCCGTTGAAAAAGGAAATTGCATTTAGCTAATAAGCTGTATTCAATTGCGCGACATGTAATTACAAGAAAAGAGAAATCGTTGCTAATTTATGTAGTAGACTGAAATGAACATATATTAAAAATTACATTAAACCAGCTCTATATCTAAGGTGAATCTGGTCAAGGGAGACGAATTGTTGATAGAGAAAGGTTGTGATAATAATTTCAGGTACGCACATTGAATGACCTCATCCATGAGGGGAAATTGGACATTTAAATATACGCCCCAAAAGAGTAATCATCAGCCAGCAGCCGTGAGCAGCTGTCTTCCTGAGCACGTGCCTCGAGCCACCTTTCTTGCCAGCATGCACGCAACGCAGCAGTTCTCGGGACATTTACAAACGCATATTGCCTGGGGATGGAAGTGGTACATTCACCGAACACATTTTTTTTGTCGATTTCAAACAAACGGCACGTGCCCATACGAAACCTATTCATCACATCGGAAAGTTGGGATTATAATACACTAGGTCGCAAAACAAAACCTTTTTTGCCCTACAAGCAAAAATAGGTGGCATTCATTAATTTTGTTGTGCTGAATTCTCAAATGCATTTTGTTTGCCGTATCTTGTATAGTTTTGGTGCAACTATATATTTTTTTTGTTGTAAAAATTAGAGAATTGGCGTCATGAATCCAAAATATCTGTTGAGTCCGACAATGGAACTAAACCTCTGATTTGGGTGTTCTATGATTATTTTAATAGAAGAAGAGTTGTTTATTGACGCCCATAAATCTATCTAGCTACCTTGAAAGTGCGTTAAAAATACGCCTAAAAATGAGCAATTTTTGTAAATCTTGACGACATGCAAGATAACTTAGTGTATATTTCTAGAAGTAAAACTCTGATTTGCGGGTTCTATGATTATTTTAATAGAAGAAGAGTTTTAGTTCCATAAATATACACTCATTGTAAGTTATCACTGGAGTGCAGTTATAGCACCCCGAGTCCAGCACCCCGAGCGCTAAAACACTCGATAAGAAATACATTGGAGAATCACAAAAAAAAACCGTTTTCAAGTCCAATTTTTTCAGCACTCGAAAGGAAATTTAATTTGTCCCTGCAGAAAGCGTTGGACGCATAAGCCGGCATCAGCAATCACTCTATGCAACTGCCGGAACGTAACAGCTGATTGCACCCACAGAAAACCTATTACTGCCTATTACCACAAGCGAAATGAATTAAGACGAATACAAGTTTTTCAATGAGATATACATGGAAAAATTGTGTGTTATTAAAGTTACCATTGTAAATCAGTTAAATTAAATTTACTTTCGAATGCTAAAAAAATTGAACTTCACTCACTTCGGATAACAGAGATATGAGGTTTTTTTTGTGATTCTCCAATGTATTTCTTATTGAGTGTTTTAGCGCTCGGGTGTGTTAACTTCACTCCAGTGTTTTGATGTAGTCTACCCATCATACAGAGCAGTAGTATGAATGTTGGATCGTATCGATCAAACTTCTAAATTCAGAGCGATATTGTGTGTCTTGCAGATCTCAAACATTTAACAAGACCAAGAAAAGCAGTCCATTGCAATAATTTGTGAGCATAAAATATACCCAGATCGCAGATTGAGTTAATGTAGGCAACTTCTCGCACAGAGTCGGCATGAAAGCGAAGAAGTCCAAATCGAAGAAGAAGGCATCCAAAGCGGAGACGAAGAGCGGCGTGGAGCAGCTGTCGGAGGTAGACAAAACCTTCTACGAGCTGCAGATCTCCGACCTTACGCGTAAGCTAGCGCGCGTGAGCAGCCGTTGCGCGGACGTGGAGCAGCGACACGCGGAGCTCGCCGGCGAGGCTCGCCGTCTCGCAGACGACCGCGCCGACGTCATCGCCTACCTGCGGCGCACCGTCGCCGAGCAGGCTGCGGAGACGGCGGACCTCGTTGGACGGCTGCAGGCCCTGGAAGCGACGCGATGCGCGGAGGCCGCCGCCGCAAGCGCGCAGCTCGCGCACCAGGAGGCTGTCGCCGCCGAGACGCAGACGCGCCTCGAGTCCGAAGCGCGCCTCCTCGCCGGCAAGCTGAACGCGCTCGAGGAGTTCCGGCTGCAGCGCGACGAGCTCAACGGACGGCTGGAGGCGGCAGCGGAACGCAGCGTCGCCGAAGCGCATGAGCACCAGGTGGCGCTCGCTGCCGTTGAGCGGAGCGCCGTCACCGAGCGGGGGCGCCTCCTGCGCGACGTGGAGCACCGGCTGCAGGGGCTCGCCGCCGACTTCCACGCCGCCACCGAGACGCGCATCGCCGCCGGCACGCAGCGCCTCATCCGCGAGAACATCGCGCTCCGCAACGAGAACGCCCTCCTCGTACGCGACCAGCGCACCCTCGCCACGCGCAACGACGACCTCCTCGCCAAATGCCGCAATGCACGACTGCGCAAGGAGCTAGCCGTCGACGAGACCCATCGAGCGCTGGATGCATGCACAGTTCTGCGTGCTGTTCTCCGGGAAGCAACCACGAAGCACTTTGACCTGGTGCAGCAGCACGCCACCTGCAGGCAGCAGCAGAAGAGCGCCGCACGCGAACGGGCGCAAGTCAGCGTGCTGCGGACCACACTTAACGAGCTGCAGGCTAGTGAAACGCTTCTGCGCAATAAGGCAAAGGCCGCATGCGCGCAGAGACGGCAACTCCTCGCTGAGCTCGATGCAGCTAATGCCAAAGCGAACCTCTTCGCAAAGTCACTCTTCGAAGCCGTCTTCACTTCTTCTAACACGGAGGAAGAGGATCTAGAGCGTCAAGTGTGCTTCTACCAGCCGGGTTGTGCTGGTTTCGTCCCCAAAGTTCCACCAATCACCCCGCCGATCAAGAAGAATACCTCCCTCTCGACGGCATCTTACCCCGACGACGACGACATTCCTGTTAGTGAAGCAACGACCATTCCGAGCGATTTCTCACCCTAACTTCATTGCCATAATGTATGTTTTTATTCAAACTTGCGTATGAATCGTGTAAAATCATATCGCATCGCGCACGTTTAAGAAGCAACGAAGAGGAAGGGAAGAGCACCGCACAATTTGCTTGTGAAAACGAATCGGGGGGAAGAGAGTTAGCTGGTTGCGTCTTGTATGAGTACATATTTACAGTATAATTACACGATTATCATCATCATCATCATCGCCTCTTACCTCGGGTATCAGTGATGATTGCTCTTTAGCTTAGTTAGAAATAATCAACAGCAAACTTGAACATGTCCCCTCTTTCAGCTTTCTCCTCTGCTCCTACGATCTAGAGTGTGCGAATGGAAACATCGACGTGTGGTGGTGGTGGTGGTGGTGCTAACATTGAGGTGCGTTTCGCGTCTGAAGCCAAGCGAACGTTTGGCACATCGTCACATGCCCACACTTGCCTGCATTTCGTGCACGCGTCCGAAACAAAAAGCGCTTTCGCACGCTGCGAACTGATGAGAACGATGCTGCGAGCGTTGCAGTGTTTGTAGTAGTTATGTACATTGCACTCGTCTTTAGGCAATAATCAACAGCAAACGCAAATCAAGTATCAGGTCAACATTGCGTTTAAACATTGCCCAGTTGACTAGGTGTGTAGTGTGTGGATGTTGTCCGTGTGTTGAGGTTACAAAAAGGCGATTTTTGCTTACACTTGTATACGGAATGCGTTAGGGTTACGGTTATGTTCAGCGTCTGCGCATTAACGGTTTTTGGCCAGTGTGTTACCAGTATTTCGAAATGCATGCCATCAAGTCTGGCAACAACAGCATTCGGTTTGGCACTCGCGTTGCACTCCAGCTCTTCTGCTCCAGCCTCGCCCCCTGACTGCCACCGACGTCGTGCGGTCGGCGAGCGCGACGCGCATCGACTCTCCCTACGTGAGTGGCGTACATCAAGAGAGACATCTATGTACAGAATGAGTAAGCATGCGGCGATGGCGGCTCGATGCGTGCCGCGCTGCTGCCGAAACTCGCCGCAAACGCATAATTCTACTTTTCGCCCGCGTCCCAGCGCGTGTTGAACTGAGGATGTGTGATTCTCCCTTTGTGGTTTTGGTGGTGGTGGCGGTGGTGGTGGTGGTGAATCCGTCAGCGCCGCTATGGTGGTTGGTTGGTGTGTGGGTGGTGGTGGTGGTCGTTCGAATGATATGTTCAGCACTACAATCGCGTTACAAGTAGAATTACGTGTACTCAGTCGGTGATCGGACCCGGCGGGTCGCTCGGGGGGAGGCTAAGCAAGTGTTAGGCTTCGAGGAAGATGAGCGCCGTCGGCTTCGGCTCCATGTTGCTCTTCTTCGCCTCGACGACGAGGAACTCGATGTCTTCGCGGTCGCGCCGTGCGAACGATTCGGCGATGAGGCGCGCGACGTCCTGGTGCTGGAGGCCCTCGACGGGTGCGCCGTCCACCTGGAGGATCAGCTGGCCGACCTCCAGGCCGCCAGCGCTGTACGCAGCGCCGTTCTCCTACGGCACGCATACACGAACGTCATTGCCACAAATGTCCGCCGGCCGCAAACGTACATTTATGTTGATGATGCGCGGCAGAGGGTGCTTGGTGTTGGCACCGCCCTCGATGGCGATGCCGAGGATGGGTTTCGTCTTGCGCACGGTGATGCGCAGATTGCCTTCGGCGTCGGTGACAACGCGTGGCGCCTCCGGAGCGCCGCCGGCGCTATCAGCACCGCCGCCTCTCGCCAGCCGCTGCATGCTCTGGTGGCGACGCATGCCACCATCGCCAGCACCACCATCGCCGCCTTCGAGGAGGTTCGTGTCGTCCTTCATGTCGAAGCTTCGCGACAACTTGTGCGCCAGCTCCTTGAAACACACGCAATACGCACACATCACATAACCCTACGCGAACGCCGAACTGCGGCCACATGGGTGAATGGGTGGGTGAGAGAGAGAGAGAGAGAGAGAGAGAGAGCGTGCTCAGCGAATGCAAACGGGTGCGGCGATTGAGAGAGGGGTGTCGTCCCTGATGCTCCTGCTGCTGATGTGTTCATGTAATTCACGCCATCATCACAAAGCACATCAATGCAATCCATCGCGACACTACACTACTTCTACCCCTACAAATGTGCACATCTCTAGCAGCTACTGCTCTACTACACCTACGGTCAACTGGCGCAAACATCGTCAGAGCATGCAGCATGCAGTGTGGACGCGTGAAAGTGAAATCTTGCTTGCTCTTGCTGCCGAATGCATAAATATATTGCTAGACCACTCTATGGCCCAATACGAATTCTAACACTTAGAGAGGTGTAGAAGTAGAGAGAGAATAAGAGATTAAAAAATTTCGTCAAACACACAGACGGTGGGTGAACGACGAACGCAAACAAAACAGTTAATGCCAATCTTCAACGATGCAGAGTGTTTGAGAGCGGTGCGCAGCGTCTTTGCTTTGCTTGTTCGGCTTGCTATCGCGAGTAACAATGCGAATGACGCAAAACAAGTGGAAGAGTCGCTAGAGAGCAATCAATGGTGGTGGTAGTGGTGTGGTTCTAATTTGGCGCATGCTCAATTTGGTCACAGAGATTTGATGTGGTGTGGTGTTGCACGGATCGTTTCCAAGTGTGTTGTTCGGAGGCCGAATTGGGAGGCGTAGTGTTGAGGGGCGGGGGTGTGTGAGTGTGGTGCTGGTTCTGTATCTGGCTCGTATCGTTTTTTTTTTGGATTCGGTTCAAGCAGTCGTGACTTACGAGAGGTCTGCCCCAGTACCAAGACTTGACTTTCTGCGTCCACCCGCCCAAGCTCGAGCGCAGGCCGCCCAGGTAACCGCTCTGCAACACACATATACACGACCACACTCATGCTTCTGCCTTTCGGATGTTTGCGTTTGCTTTGTTGTTGTTTGTGGTTGCGATTTGGGTTCTACTTGCCGCCGCTCCTACTCTACCGTTGTGAGTGATATATGAACGAAGGTAAGAGAGAGAGAGAAAGAGAGAGAGAGAGAGCGAGGCAGGCTACCGATGTACATCAACACGTACGCATTACGGATGTGGCTAGAGACTATCTGCTGCAAGGAGACACGATGTCTAATCAACGCATAGTTCGTTACACACACATGAAGTACATGAACACATGAGCATGAAAGATGCCGGATCAACAAGAGCTGGAAGTGGGAAGAAGAGGCAAGGATCAACGCGACGACCACCATCGCATCAGTACAGATCACACGGTTGACTTGGAGGAGGGCAGTGTGTTGCGAGTCGAAACGCGACATGACTTGACTTCATCAAGACGATGTGGTGGAAGTGGAGGAAGCAGTCGCAGGTGCAAGCGACGTCGGCAGGTAGATCGCGTCGGTCGTTTTCGCAAGCCGGTCGACGCGTTGTGTGCTGCTCAGACATTTGTTGAACCTAACCTCTCGCTCGTCGCGCTCGTTGCAACGCACGATGCGCTCTGATTGAGCGCGTTCGGCGTCCGCTTCTCGGTTTCCGCATTGGCAGCGGTAAGTACCTCATTATGACACACTGCGGCGGTACCGTTGTCGTTGTTGCTGTTAGCAACAGCAGTGCTGCGAACTGCTGCGCTCAGCGGACGGCTCATTTTTTAGAAAGTTGTGCGATTCCTCGCCCGCCTGCCTGCACAAATGCACCGTTCGCTGCCTCTCGGCATGTAATTGTATCCACACGTTGCGAGATAGATATCGTAGTACAGTAATTTGTGCAATAAAAATGATAACCTAAAGTACGGTTAGGCAGCAATAAAAGTTGGAGAAACTCTAATGTTAAAAGTAGGTAAAGTTCGCACATTTTTTTGGAACGATACTTATTCTGCAATTTGTAACCTTGATATGAAAATAGCGCGAAAAGTCGTAATTTCCTTTGGCTTTCTCTTCATGTGCCGTTCACATCCTGCAATTGCATGCAAACTCACTGCGCCATTAACCTCAATAAACCTTCCTGCCTAATCTAACCAACGTCGTGGCTCTTTGCAGATGGACAGCTGGTTGGAGGAAGTGAAGCGCGTGCGCATTCCGCGTCCTAAGTTCGCCAACACAACGTCGTCTTCACATTTATTGTCGTCGGCAACGTCGTCGTCGTCGTCGTTGCTGACGCGTCCTGCAGCGCGCTGCTGCTACCATCCCCCGCTGGAGCCGCCCAAGGACTACCACCACCAGCTGGCGTCCGCCGAGGAGCTGGCGAACGTCACCGAGGACCTGCGGCGCGCCCTCGAGGACAAACTTTAGCGCACGCACTGCGCGCACTGCAAATCTGTGATAGACGATGGTGGCACGTTGACGGTTTGGGGACTCGGGAAGTGGAGGAGAGCGATGACATAATGATGTAACGAAAGTTGAGCAAACAGGCTGAATAAAGCACGTATTCAATCGGTTGCACTCGCGTCTGATGTTCCTGCTCACGATAGATGACGACAGCAACAGTAGTAGTGGTGGTAGTAGTAGTAATAGTAGTAGTCGGGGTAGTAGAAGAGTATCAAGCGGTCAGATGCGAGCGCGCGTGCGTAGAGGTGGCGGAAAAGGGCGCTACTCACCGCATCGGGGTAGTCCTCAGGCTGGTGCAGTGCCGCCGTGCTACCGGTGCGCGACTCCCCCGGGCTGGAGTGACGGCGATTGCGACCTCCGCCGCCGCCTCCACCCGGCGCATTCTCCTCGTCGCCGGAGCAATAGTCCTGCCAACAACAGCGCGCACATCTGAGCACAGCATCATCACTCTACGCACTCTACGCTAGTTACTCCTTCGTTTAGTTTCGTTTCATTTAGTTGGGGGCGGAGGCAGAAATATGTCGCTGCTTGGTTAACATCTTTTGTCGGTTTATCGTTCGACGATATTTAAACAGCAAGAGACAGAGAAGAGAGAGAGAGAGAGCACACATAGCAAAAGATCACCTGATTTGGTAGGCCGTCTTTTCCGGACGCTGGTGCACGCTTCCTAAACAAGAACAATGCATGTGTGACGTATGAGCGGTACCAGATAGGGAGAGACAGAAAGAGAGAGAGAGAGAGGCACAGACAAGATGGCGCACGCATCTGCCTCACCTCGTGGTGCCATCGGCGACGACGACGCCCATGCCGACGCCCGAATCCTCGCTTGGCGAGCGATGGTGGTCTTCGCCGGTGGCGCCACCTGCGCTTCCGTTAACGCTGCCGAAATGGCCGTCGGCCGTCGTGTTAAGCACCTGCAACGTCAGTTGGAAAAGCAAGCGCATCGTATGATTATCGCGCGCAGGCAGCAGCCGGTTCAGCCGGAGGCAGAAATAGAGAGAGAGAGAGAAATGGGAAGTGAACAAGTTGGGCTCGGCTTTGATGCAGACGTTCACGCTTCACATGCGGCGAAGAGCGGATGGTGTTGTCGTCGTTGTTGTTCTACAAGCTGCACTACCGCACTACGAACTACCGTCCAACTCGTCGCCTCAGCTGCGCTTCCTACTGCTTACCGGGCAAGTAGCAAAAAAAGGGAAGGCATGTGAAAGATTGAGCAGTGTGTAGAATAGTTTTGACATAGTATGTTCGACAAGCACGACATATTTCTATTGTCTCAGTCCATAAAAGAAAGAGAGTGAGAGAGAGAGAGAGCGAGGAAGAACAACATTACGGAGATGAAGATGAATGAATGAGGACATTTCGCCGCAATAACTTTCCGTGCATTACGGCGAATATGTCCCATAGCACAGGCGTAGGCAACCAACATTGCCTTCGAATCAGATCTACAGCGCAATGCGAGAGAGAAGAGGGAAAAAACAAGAGAAGGTTGATGAGATGGTTCACACTCACCTCCGGATAGCCGGACATGACCATCGCGTCGCCTTTTCGCTGCAAACGAAAGCAAGTGGTGAACGAGAGAAACAGAGAGAAAGGGGCTTGTGGCTCACCCGCGAGTGGCGATAATCGTGGTCGCGCGGATCGCGCCGATAGACGAGCTCGTCGAAGCGCATGCGATCGTCGACGGCGACGATCTCGCGCAGCTCGATCATGAGCGTGTACTTGTCGGGCGTGCAGAGCAGCTCGGTCATCACCTGCACGAAGGCGTCGACGGTCATGTGGCGCGCCGAGTACTCGTCCGTGTAGTAGCAGAGCGCGGTGAACTCGGGGCGCGTGAGGATGCAGCGTGCCTTCTCCTCGACCATCTGCAGCGCCGCCGCCCACTTGCGCGTTGTCTGCGCCGCCCGGCTGCCTGGGCTGCAGAGGTCGCGCTCCCAATCGCGCTCGTACGCGGTGCACGAGTGCGGCACCTTGCCGACGTCGCGCACGAGCAGCGACATGCGCTTGTGGTACTTAAGCTGTGCGACGGCCTCGTCGTGCGTCACGTCGAGGAACGACTGCCCGTTCACCTCCAGGATCTGGTCGCCGACCTACAAACACACATTTGCTCTTACTCTTGCGCCTGCGACCAGCGAACTTAATCTACTCCATATTTCTGTTCTTTACGTGACTTGAAACCAGGCCTCAAGCGATGAAAAAGATAATCCTATAGCCCTCCATGCTTAAATTAAGTTAAGCGTCTCAATCGTAAACTACCACCTCAACCGATCTAGATCCAAGTGTAGTTTTCAGTGGTCTCCTGGGAACGTTAAAGTAAATGCTCCCCAGTGTTCCAAAACCTCAATCCTGTCAGTATCCCTATCTACTGGCATATCTCTCAAAGAAGAAACATATTAAAGGCTGAACAGCCCGAATTGCAGTACCCTCCGAACTTATCAGGGGATGGAACAATAGATCCTTCCGGTAGCAGTTCCACCGAAAAGGCCCCACCCTATAACCTAACCTAGTCTTGGTCTAATCTTGCAATACTTTGCCTGCAAGACTTTTTCTTTACGGGAAAACAACACATGTTGCGTTGGACCTTCACTCACCATAAGGCCGGCACGATCCGCCACTGAATCCTTGTCGACACCCGTGACGAAGATGCCCAGGTTGTACTCAACGCCGCCGCGTATCATCAGACCGAGGCTTTGGCCCGGCTCGATGCACAAGTCCACCTGGAAGCACCCACCACCAAGGCAATCAGCACACTCTTTCGCACGCGCATGCATTTTTCATGCGCCATCGATTGCGCTCACCCGCCGCACGTTCCGATCCTTGCTGGAGGCACGCCCGTAGCCGTAGCGCTGCGGCGGCACGGACGCCGCCAGCGCCGCCTTCGCGTACTCGAGCGGCGGCGACACTGGCCGCCCGTGGCGATCCATCCACGAGCACGTCTGCCTCAGATGCCACGATACGCCACCTCCACCTTCCCCCATAAGCCCACCACCGCCAGCGCCGCCGCCGCCGCCGCAACCGTAGCCGGGCGTCACCGGCGACTTCACCGTCATGCTCAGCTTGCGGCAGGACTTGAGCATCTGCAACAAGGAAGAGTCGTCGCTTAGCCTTCCTCGCCATGCACGCGCGCCGCCACCCCTTTGCGCACCCTTGCATGCGCATTCCACGTGGACGCATGCTGAGCATGCGCAACCTAACCTAACGCCGCGCAACCGAAACCAAAACCGTGATTGAAGAACAAGAGAAAGAGACAGAGAGAGAGCGAGAAGGCAAATCGACAAACCATCAAGAAGAACCAAGAGAGAGGCAGATTGATACAGGCGTGCGTTGTGTGTATGTGTGTGTGTTGCGTTTGTGTGGGCAGGTGTGTGTATGTGTGTTGTCAAAATGGCGAACGCTACAGCAACATCAATTCGCATGCAATAGAAAGACAGCATGCATAACGACATGGGGGGATTTCCGTTGGGTGGATGCACTAGACTAACTAGAATTCTACACTCAGTTCGCTACGATGATGAGACGCTAGATGAAAACAACGAAACAAATGAAACGCGCTCGAAGAAGGAGACGAACGTAGGGTAGGGTGAGAGAGCTGAATACGTTCGTTCATCAAGAAGCGTATCGTTTGTGATTGTTGAGTGTATGGCCCGTTCGTTTGGTTGCCTATCTCGTTCCTCTCCGTGGGCGGGTGTGCGTTTGTGTGTGTATCGTTCGGTTGTGGCATGTGGAAAAGAATCGTTGAGATACTCACCGCAATGAGGGATTGTTTCATCTACAATAAGAGAGAGAAACAGATATTAAATTGTATCACCACAGTAGCGAGCGGCGCATTCATCAATAGATCAGTCTCTCCGGACCGCGTTGGTCACGACCGAAGCGAAGCGAAGCGAACGACGCCCAGTAGATGCACAACGAACGCCAGCGCTATTTCGGGTGTACATGGGAGCGAGGGTGGTGGTGGGGGGCGGGGGGCAGAGGCAGGGTGACGCTTGTTTTGCGTCCGCCCGGTTGGCTTCGATTACACGTCGCCGCTGATTAACGCTATCGCGTTGGGCGGTGGTTAATGGTGTGCAGCAAAAGAGGTGGAAAATTGGTGATAAGTTAGACGGCGCCGGCGACACGCAATCGATAGCATGTGCTATGTGTTAACGTTAACACACCTGCGGAGTAATGCGAACAAACTCGTTGTTGTACCGTTCGTCACGCTCTATGGAATTAATGATGATGATGATGGTGATAATGATGACAACAGTATACGCTTCTTGTTCACAGAATTCAACATTAATTAAGTAGTTGAACCTTTATCGAGCGGAGCACGTGAACGCAATAATCCCCACAGTTGATGATTGCCGCGTTTAGTAATTGGCGAAGTTGTTTCTACGACGCAATTAAGTACGCCTTAATCGGCTGCAATGCGATGACGTGCGCTGTTTTGACAAGTCGCCAAGTCCGGGCCAAAGAACAATCGCGATATCGTAGCGCTGATCAGCACGCTCCGTCGGCATTTGCGCCGCGTCGCCACGTCAGCGATATTTCCTCCGCACGCGCTTCTTCGTGTGCGCTAGATCGCGTGCGTTGAAAACGTCGTCCGTTCACATCGGCACAAAATCGCTGCGAATTAACGGCGTCGCGACGCAGTCGACGGGAATAACTTGCGATCGATGTGTGTCGGCCTTCTCGGCCACCTCGTGCTCGACATGGGGAATGATACATATGTACAACCCTTGTGCTGCCGTATTTCCTTTCCTCGCGACTTGTTGACATGTCGACACCATTCCACACTCCCGACGCAATTCAATCAAATCCCCCGATAGACGCACACAGGAAAAGAGTGTGAGAGAGAGAGAAAGCGTGAAGAAGAGAAGAGAAATGTCATCGCAACAATAACGGCGGGCATCATTTCCAGCCGTCGAGTGGTCGAGTTGCCTCCCCGGAAATAGAAACTCAAACAAACACTCAACTAGAGAGAATAAGCCACGGTAACAAAAACCCAAACGAAACAAAAGCGTAGCGGTTTGTTGATTCTCATGGGAGATGTCTTCGGAGACGGGTGGTTGCTGGGGCAGGACGAACAGAAGGATGGTGGTGGTTGATCAAAGCGAAGCAAACACAGCGTGGCGCTCACCTTCAGCGCGTCCTCGTGGGAGACGCCCGTGAAGGGGGTGCCGTTCACCTCGAGGATGGAATCGCCCGGACGGAGGCCGGCTCGTTCTGCCACGCTGCCTTCCTCCACGCGCGAGATGTACACGCCGCAACCTGGCGAACGAAACGGAAAGATTAGCGAAAGCATAACTCTTCACCATATCGCGGCATCAGTGAGAAACGTTCGCAGCTGGCAGGAGGAGATGTAGGAAACGATTCGGAGCGAGTTAGCGTTATGGTTCAACTTCGTTTAGCGGGGATGCTCGAAAGTTGAAGTGCATCCTGTAGCAAAAAGACGAAGAAAACAAACGGTGCGAATAAATCTCATCTGTTGCCTGCAGACGTGCAGATGTGAGTTGGCTGTGCTGGCACGACTTCAAACGCCGGCGCCGTTCCGCACAAGTTGTGCTCGAAACTTTATTGAATCAAAACTTGCTACCGAATTGTAAGTGACGTTCGAAAAAGCATATGGGACGGGGATGGTACATACCCCCAATCAAATACCTATATGCAAAGTTTGAAACAAAGTCAACTGCTTTTTTTTTTCGAGGACTCTCTTGGGGTCGCACCTGTAGTGGGGCGAAGATGACTGGCCTATTGTGCATTTCTCATGACTTTATTCACACTTCAGCCGTCCCTCTGGG
>JAODFX010000001.1:412745-423181 GCA_027580035.1 Dorylogaster longipes | reverse complement strand
TCGATTGATCGTGCTGCTGACGGAGCATCTCTAAAACGGATGAAAGTGCGTCAGGTGGCGGTCGCAAATGCGAATTGATCTTGATCATCATCTCGATGGTATTGACGAAGTCAGTTTCATTTACGAACTGATTGGATCTATCGTCAACTAGCAAGCTCTGCACGAGGACGGTGGCGAGTGTAACTGCTCGGTAATTGGGTCCGTTTTCCATGCACTGTGCCAATGCCAAATCAAACGTGGGCATATTGACCAAACCGGAACGAATTAAAGCCTCCACGGCAACTTCGTTGAAGCGCATGTCGTCGCGGAAGTCCGCCAGATGTCGAGTGACGGCCTTGTTGACCCATTGCACGCCATAGGCACGTGGATCTTGTAGGGATTTTAAGATGCGTACGATAATCTCCTTGTACTTATTGTTCACGGGGTCACTAGTATTTGGTGATGCAGCCTCTTGAAGGGATTCGACGCACTATTAGGAAACAAATGAGAGCCAAACGTTACATAACTGACATAATACTAACATAGGGCCGAGTACGAACATACCTTTTGAATAGTTGCAATGGATGCCCCAATCTCTCTATTATGTTTGATGTTTTCAATCAAACATTCTCGAATCAGCACCATGCAATCATACATGGTAGCGTATCCCTGCCCGCTTGTAGCTTGAATGAACTGATCAGCTTCCAATGCCAATTTCTCAAAGAGGGAAACCAAATCATCATTTTGTGACATTTGAAAAGTTGTCGCTGTATGTGTGGGCGGTTGCGGTTCCATTACCACCGTGGGTTTCGGAATAAATAGAGCGTTGTCACGTTCGGTCAGTGGCAGGAAACCAGGTATGTTGCGAGCAAACTCTTCATACACTGACATTTGCGAAGGGCTTATTCCACCAACTTTAAGCCGGATCTGTTCTGGCATACGCTCAGCTTGATACGTTAATGCGACAGCATCACAATAACGCCTGAAATAACAAAATTAAGACAAACAAGTTATGAATAAAAATGGGCAAAAGATAGTTGTATTGATCAATGTTAGTCAAAACTAACAAACATTCTCGCAATGCTTGGCAAAGCTTACTTGATAAAGAAACTCGGCGGGTTGCAGCTGTTTTAACGCGAGCGGATTCGTCGAAATGGGCAAGTAATATTTGCACTCACCTTCCCTCCTGCCTGGCGATTTTCCGTAGCTCAAACTCGTTGATAAGCCTCTTGTCCATTTCGGGGATTGCCTTCTCAATAGCAGTCTTCTGGATGAGGGCGCAGGCGAATTCCATATTATCTTGCGCAATAATGTTTGCGGCCTGTTCGATCATCTCCCTCTGCTGCCCGTTGGGCGAAGTAAAGGTAGATTTGATAGCAAGTTTGAATTGTGCGTTAAGCGATGTTAATAATTGATCGCGACATGTGATCATGGCCATGCCGGCGGTTAAATTGCGCACCATGTAATGCGATGCCGAGCGCATGCGGTTTTCATCCGGATCCAGCGCAAAGTCCTTCCGAATAATGTGCTCACACGTTTGTAGAGCAATTTTGATCGATCGATCGACAACGGGCGCGATCCAATCATGCACGGCGCGATCGATAGCCGTTTTCACAACACTCTTCAACTGTGGCTGCGTCTGGAAGAGCAAGATCGCCGGGCTGATGGTGATATGCGACTGGAAAGTTGCGTTGTTCGAAAGTTGAATGTCCATGTAACTGAAGCGCGGTTCTGGAGCGGATACATTAGACGTCGGCGTGGTACTATTATTTTGTACTACTGGAGGCGTATTCGCAGCTTGCACTGCCACTTGATTCAATTCGGGTTCGTTCATCACCGACTGGATGCTAAGCTGTGATGTTAATTGCTGTGTAACGTCCTTCTTCATCGACTGCGTACGCAGTTGGAACTTCAGCTTCCTCAGTACTTCCGGATCTTTAAGGATGTTTGTTGGCTTGAGGTTGGTGATTTCGATGTCTAAGGTTTTGCAGAGCACCTCAATTTCGAATTTCAGGTTAAGCTTGAGATCTGGTTCTTGATGCATCTCGGCCAGGACGTTCATAATAGCGATTGTCCAAGGATTGGGTGCCTTGAAAGCTTTACTTTTGGCACAGGACTCCAGAATTTTTGCAATGAACGGGACGATGTATAGAAGTTCTTGCTGGCCTTTGTGATATGCCTCAATTAGCAAGCTCTTGAGGTCGATGTCGATTAAAAGAATAGGTTTGTTGCGACCCAATGTCATCATTCCCAACCAATGGCCAAGATTTTTAAGTAGAGATCTGTCGGAGAAATTGTCGATGACTTTGTCAGAGCGCAAGAGAACCTTGATATTTCGAAAGGTCTCCTTGGTCACCATTCGATTTACCTCCGGCACTTTCAGCACATCGAGAAAGTTCGAATACAACTGGTGGAAATTGAGCTCGATTGATGCGCGTTTCATAACGAGGTATTGTGAGATCCACGCCCAATATTCATCGGATACAATTTCCCTTAATTCATCGCACTTCTTCTGTAGATTCAGCTGACTTAAGTTGTTAAAAATGAATGCAATTTTATCCTGCAGTTGCTCGGGGGGAGATATTATCTCCTCTTTCTCGGTTGCCACTAAAAGTGTGTCGATATTCGTGGCATTGGCAATGGAAGGGCGAGTGGCCAAGGCGCCCGAACTGGAACTGACTTTGCTCGTCGTCGATGAAGTTGTGGTGGATTTATACGGTTGCACGGCTAGTTGTGAACTCAGAACCATGGAGTTGGGTAAAACTGGGCCTTGTGGTTTGCTGGGTGGTTCCGCACTTTGTAAACCATACTCGACGTACTCAATCAGATGTGGCGGAAAATCGGCAAAATGCGGAATGGCACGCACATGCTCACAGTACTTATGATACTCTTTCAAGCGCGTCTTAAAGCGGTCCAAGGCTGCTATACCAAAATAATACATCTTCGAGCCTTCCGGTTTGCGCAGTGCGTCGAGTACAAAACGCAACGCTAAACCAAGAGCCATGTAGCTGGTGACAAGACCTCGTTCGATAATACCGCCAAAGAGTTGCGCGGTTATATGTAATTCTTTATCTGGGTATTGAGGAAAGAACTTGTACTCCTCGAACAGATTTCGCAGCATACAATGAAACACCTAAAACAAAGTCATTATTACAATCAGCTAATTCGTTGCGAGTGTAGGGAACTCACTTCCCGCTCTCTCTTCATTGGAGACTCCTGGAACCTTTTTAACATTTCGAGAACTTCGTCTATTGATAGTGTTGGATGAGGGGGATGGTTGTAAATCCGTTGGAAGTAGCTGTTTGCTTCATCTTCAATGTCCTTTGAGACATTGGGCGCAATCTCCGGGAAAAGCGTACTGTCTGGCATGCCAGTTTTTTGCAAACCAGCTGGATTTGGACCACCCATTCGGCCAAGCGTGATGTTTTGAATCAGAGATGCGCCCGTCCCCACTGGACCTTGATGTTGCATGGGCATAATTGGGAATGGACTGTTGGACGGCCCAGCCAGGATGCGATTTGGTGAGCCGGGGGATTGAACCAAAGGCCCCAAGCCTCCTTGGAGCGTAAAAGCAGAGTTCGTCTGGCCAGCTAAGGACATGCTTGCTAGTGATGAGCCCATGGACGAAATTCCCTCGGCCGTTGTTGAATTAAATAAGGGCCCAGCTATACTCGACGGATTGAATCCATCCATTCCGCGATGGGGTCGTAATAATGTGGTTTGTTGCGCTTGCTGTTGTTGCCTGTTTGTTAATAAAATTTGGTAGTTGGACGTAATTGATGTAATGGCGTCGTGACATTCTGGACTTAAATTAATTAGTTGTGTATTTCGTAAGCAGATCACAATTGTGGTCAGCGTCTCCGAGGGAAGCATGTTAGACTTTAATGCGTCATCGCTTTTGCCCAGTATCTGCGGACATCTTCGATGCAAGAACTTGATGCACGCGGAAACGAAATTCTCTCCATGTTCTCGAATTTTATCTTGGAGCCATTTTTCCAGTTTCAGGTATTCTCGGCGCGACGCCAAACACGCCAAATCAATGATAAACGGATAGGACTGCACGTTTAAAAGCATCGACAGCGCCTTCAAATCCTGCGCAACATCAAGAATTCGAGATAATCTCGCTTGATCACCATCTCCACGCGCATACCACTCGGCCATCGCGTGCATTATCGCAGGCTTAATGTTACCGTTCTGCGAATGCCAAGCATGATGGAGAATGATGGCGGAATTCGCATGATTGCTTAAGAAGACCGGAAACAAAACCGTAAGAAGTTCCTGCCGCAGCATGTTGAGCGGTCCTTGGATATTAAGTAACGCGAGAATTAATACATCTGGACAATTTTGAATGGGAAACTTGAACAGATCTTGCACCTGCGAATAACAGCCGCACTCTGCGATGGAGAGCAAAACTTCGACCAAGTTCATCGACCGCCACGTCGCCAGCTCTTTGCTGTCCTGCTCAGGTGGTGTCTTAAGTACATCAACCGGAACCAGCGAGCACTGGTGGTCGGAGAACGAGAATACGTCCGGGTTCTTTAAGATTTGTTGAATCAGACTCAGCTGGCCCTCGATGTTCACCCAGCGCCGATAGAAATGCTCCACGGGGAATGTCTCACTTCGAAAGCTGGTTGCTTGCAGACCCAGTCGAAGTGCACTTATTAAGAACATTAAACATTGTCTGTCTTTGATGAGGAATTCGGGCTGATCCAGTTCGAACATCACATTACTCCACGAGAGATTCTGCACAGTTTCCATGAGCGCTTGAACGAACACATCAGCATTCCACGTATTGCAGCGGCTGCCATCGCTGGCCTTGCTGAACGAGCCGGGCGTTTGGATGTTTAGCGATTCGTCCAGCCCATTGATAGTGCGACACATAACGATCAGAATCTTCGCCACCTGTGCCGGCGTGATGTCGTTGCGGTTCAGCTTGAGCAGGTAGCTACGGCATTCCTCGTGCGAAGCGGTGAAGCCATACCCAAGTTCTTTGATGAGCTCGGCCATTGTGCAGTCCATGATGCCGCCGGGTAACCCAGGGCCTTCACCTGACATCTCCGGCACGAGCTCGTTATCCTCCAGATAGACCAATGGCGCTAGCACCACTGGCACGCGCTCCTTCGAGAAATCGCGCTGCAGAGAGTTGAGGAATGCAGTCGTTAGGTCAGCGGTGACGCCGAGCTCACGTGGTGTCTTCAGGACCGCGGCGAGGATGAAATGCAGCACCTCGGGAGTGGTTTCGTGCAGGCCACCCTCGTGTTGACTGCCACTGCCTTCGGTGTCGACGTAGGACTTCAATAATTGCGGAACACTGCTACGTAAATACGTTTGACTGTATGAGACTACGTCCTTGTTCTTCGAATGGAGCAGAGCAAGTGCAAATACAACTTCCTGAACAGCCGACAGTCGAAGGCACTTGCACAATTGTGGAAAGAATTGTGCTCCAACTTTGGAACTCTACACACATTACACACAAAATGTTTAATCAGCAAGATGGGATTAACGTATAGACTTTTCATGGAGAATAAATTGAAATTACCTTGTAATTATTTATAGTACTGTCAGTAATATAACAAATTGATGAGACCAGGGATGGCTTGTTGAGCAATGTTGAACAATAGTCGAGTAGAACCTGATTATGGATTGTGGGTGCATGAAAGAGGCATTGTAGCAAGTGTCTATCAGCTTCTAATCCATGCAGGTTCACCAACTGCAGAAGAAAGAATATGGGTATTACATACATGAATATCAATTCAGTTCTTCATACAGCCGCCTCTAGCGTGCCAAAATACTAAAGAGCACTGAAGAATGAACATGAAGCCAAACACCTTTGTTGGGTTGGAAGGTTGCTCCGCTCCGACGGGTCGAGCATTCTTGCTAGCTATACAGCTACATCCCGAAGAGTATAATCAGCATATGTCACAAGCAATCAGTATAAAAACATTAGGCTGATGCACACTACACCAATTTGTGATCTTAATTCCCCATTCTATTTCTTCGCGATTTTTTATGACAAACAATAAGTGTCACTTGTGAATCAAAGCAGTTGGATACAAAACAACCGACCAATAAAAACAACCTCCGACATACGAATAGCGCCGCGTTGCCAAAATGCACACTAACAAAACTCTAAACAAAAGATAAATAAAACTATCGCTTCGATAACCAAACCTACCCTGTGTCATGATCATACGAAATTGCAAGCCAGTGCAATTGAGCCATTACCTAACGCTAGTACACCTACTACTCACTCTGGCGAAAACGCGACTCGTTGGCCTACTACATGATGAATGGCGTATGTGCCGCACAAGCCAGAAACGAGACCAATTTCGGAAAACAACGCGCTCCGGAGAGCCACGACGGCCGATGGTAGTTATTTGTTGTCAAGCCGCATTTGACTAGCTGCACATCTGATATCGACGTTGGCAACGTTGGCTTTTTCGCATTGTCGGAAATGAAACAATATGGCCGACAGCATTTGTCAGCAAGCAGGACGGGCCGCTCGGAACGCTCGCTCGAGCAAGCACTCACCTTTTGTAATTCGACGACGATCTGCCGATGATTTTTCTTCGTGATCGACGCAACCAAATAACTGATTTGTGACAAAGTAAAAGACAACGAGTCCAGGTTCATAGTTCCATGAACGCGGCCTCGAAAGCTTCAAATACGCTTGAAGCTTTCTCAGGTATCCACGGTTCCTTTATCCAAAAAGTATTGTCTGTGTACGGGCAAATCGAATCACAATGGTCCAAGACCATCATCGAAACTTTCATTAACTCGCGCGCACAACACTTTGGAGAGTATCCACACGTTTTCGCTACGAGAACATCGTCATTGCTCGCGCTGCTCGCGATCCGACCGTATCACTCGCCGCGTACAGGTCGTACACATGCACACTAATAATAATACTGGTCGGATCCTCTGGCGCTGCGCAGACGTCAAATGTGCGACGGTTTACGCGCTTTACGCCGTTGCCGCTGGTGGCTGCGTGCTGTGCTGCGATGGCTTTCGTTGAATCACGAGATGTCGGCGAATAAGTTGTGCAATGGTTTTGATTTTAAATTACTTTCATTCCAAATTTTATCGTGCAAATTACGTTCCTTTTTTTTTGAGTTTTTAAAATGTGATTAATGAATCAAATTTTGTTTCTAGAACTGACGCGTGCTAATGTCAACTGCTTTGCCTATTGTTGACTTGAATTTTCCATCTCTACGACACGGAGTTTACTTATTTCACCATTTCGTAAACTTCGCGAAACACGCCGACATCAATATTTCTACTTTCTGATTTCTTTCACTGACTGTTTACTGCAATACGATTGCTTAAGACATCGGTTTAAGCGCAATTTGAAGCAGGATAATATTCCAAAATTAATTATTAGTTCCCGTTTCGTTTGAGGTTATACACATTAGATGCTACTAACGCTCTTAACTAAGGTTAAGTTAACAGGTGTTGTTTGGGTATATTTGTTTACAGTTTACCTACTTTGCTGTGTACTTTTCTTGGTAATACATAAAATAAATAAATGATAGACATTGTATAAAAGTTCCCTTTTTTTATAGCACTATTTAAACAAATGTTTTAGAATTTAGAATGTTCTAGGCACTTTTTGAATAAATATTTTAAATGGACACTTATTTTCAAACGCAAGGAAGTAACGAAAGTAAAAGCTGTTTTTAATCGTGCATTGGGTTCGTAATGCATAAGTAATCACGTTGTGACAAATGAGGGTCACGAATCATTACAATTCTTTTTTTTTTTTTCATTTTCTCCTTTTTGAGATTACTAATACCGTTTGCACGATTAAAAGCTGCTGATATAATCGAAATGTTTTCGATCGTGCAAGTGTATTCGTTATCCGTTATTGATAATCACGAGAGAAGGAGTAAACTTTTGTAAATTCTAATAACGATTACGAATCACTTGCACGATCAAAAGCAGCTTCGGCAGCTTCTATATAAATATGTGAAGTGAATTTAACGGCCTGTCAAAATAGGCAGCGCATACGACGGAAAGCCAAATTTTCGAAGATCTGTGTATTCGGTGTATTTTCTGTACGCTTCAATGTTTTATATTTATTTATGAGCTTTGTGAGATTCTTGAGACTATTTTGAGATTCGTCACTAATGGATTTCAATTGATCAAATTTGATTGGGAATAAATCCTTTTCAGAACAGACTAGTATTTCTTCGCATCTTGTTTCATCGACGTGCGATTCACGTTTCGGCCGTTTCGGACCATTATAAGTTTTATTAAAGGAAACATTTTGATGCATACTTCTGGTGCTTCTGGTCTGTTTGGTTGTGATTAAAAGTCAATCATTACATGTAAGCTTACACTTGTTAGTAATTTTTTACTGTTATAACAATAACATTTTTTTTATAGCTACGTACTTATGAAACAATTAATGCAATGTCGATTTCAAATCCAGAATCCCCAATGGATGTGGATCTAATAGACTCTATTAACAAGACTGCTGATGATATTGATTCAAAACCAAAACATTCATTTATTTTTGACTATGCTGATTTAACATACCTGGGCAATAAGCGTGTTTTAAAGAAAAAGTGTGTTAATTTATCAACTTGTGCCAAACAAATTCCGTCATTTACCACTAAGAAAAACCGTTCAATCAAAAGAAATGATACTAGTCTTTCTAAAAGAAAAGATGAATCAAAATTCAGGAACAGTACAAAAATTACCTCTATAAAGCAAAGATATGTATTTGTTAAGATTATCACTGCAATATTGTTGTTTATGGTTATAGGCATTCCTGTGTATGATAAACTTAATTATGTACGTTATCTCAACCTAGCAGATTTCCAAACTGAATTGGAAAAATCTTTGGTTGGACAAACTAAAGCAATAACTCAATTTACTGCTGCATTACATGCCTTCAGCAATGCCTCACATGTTCCAGAAAAACACTTGTTATCTGTGATAGGTAGCACTGGTGTGGGTAAAACTTTGTGTGTAAACATTATCAAACGAAGATTCATGCCTAAACAAATTTTAGAGATTGATTTAGAAAGTTTTGATTTATCAACCTATACATTTTTAGATGTGTATAAAAGTGTGCCATATCTCATAATACTAGACCAACTTAGTTATAAAAATGTTCCTACATTAATTCAATTTTTATCATTAGTACCTGATAATAAATGGGTACTTATTTTGGCTGTGTTCAATATTCAAGTGACTGAGGACATTAAAACATACACAGTCAATGAAAGATTATATTCTCAAATTCCTCATGATTTATCAGAGTTAAATTTCATTCTGCACCCTATTCAGTTTCATAGTTTTCATAATAACTTCACTAAACAATATCTCAGAGAGTTTGTGAAAATCTATTTTGATGCTGTTAAACACATTCCAAACTGGAAAGTTCTCTTAAGTAAACATGACTTCCATAAACTGGGATTTAAGGGTCTTTTTGAACAAATGAATATATGTATTACTAGTAAATGATAAAAAATGCAATTTACATGTTAATAAATTCGAAGTGAACAAATTCGATGTTTATTTAAGTTTTTTCTTTTTGGGGGTCTTTGCAGGCTTTTGCTGTTCATCTGAAATAATCATTTTGTGTTTATTGTTACTATCTGCTAAGGGCAAAACACTGAAACCATCAACATAGGGTTTCACCAGCTGTAAAGCAAACTTTTCATGTTGAATATTTTTGCTATCCAAACTGAGGCGTACTGTAACAGGGTCGAAAGCGTGGAAAACTACATTACCACAAGTTTGCGTTTGTTTCTGTAAGTAAAAATAATAGAATTGTTGTTTTATATTGAATTTATGAATACTTACATCTTCATCATAGGTGAAAATTGATGATTTGACGTCCTTTTGAGCAGTGTAAAGTGTCACCTCAAGGCCAAACTTGGGCAACAAAATCTGCAACGCATTTTTGCGTACATAAAGAATGTATCCCTCTTCATCCTGTATTTTTCCTTTGAAAAACAGCTGCAAAATGCAAGTCAATAAAGTGTATGTTGCATCCAGGGTGTCGAAACTTACATGCGTATTGAAAGCAACTGATGCTCTTCCCGCGTATTGAGCCATTCGATTACGGTAATTCAAATTTGCACACAGATCGTTCGTTTTATGTTTATCTAACAAATCGGGATAGGTTGCGTCTGCTCCTACGGATACAGCCAACAGTCGATGAACGATTATATCCGCGTATCGACGAATTGGTGATGTGAAGTGTGTGTATAATGGAACAGCTAAGCCATAGTGAAAGAATTCTTCCTTCTGAAACATTCCACTTGCGAAATAGACGGCTTGCAACATACATCGTGTGGCCAAAATACGTAGCATCGTGTTTTGATAAGGATTCGTTGGGCTCACAGCATTATCTAACGATGTTGCGAGGTTTTTTCCAGATTCGACATTGATCTCAAAACCTAAATGATTGCCAGCCTTCATCAGCGGCTCAAAATTACTAACGG
>JAODFX010000001.1:304625-315100 GCA_027580035.1 Dorylogaster longipes | reverse complement strand
TAATTCATAAAGCATATATATGGTAGTGTATCATGGCCAATGAAGAAGTCGAATGCATATAGAGCATAGTAAAATAGTATTATGTCCCGTGGGAATACGAGTGTCGATGTCAGTCGACAATGCTTTAAGACTCAAGGGAAAATGATGAAACAAAGGCGCACGCTGCGCGATGTTATAGATTTTATTCGCACTGCGCAGTATTGAATAAGTGCCGTCATATTTTACGAACGAGGGGTTTTACAGCGAAATCCACTCGAATTCATATTGGTGCGGAGGACATAAGCCGAAAAGCGTCGCGATAGATAAACTCTTATTCCCCCCCCCCACTCCCCTCTTCACCCTCCCCCCTCTTCCGGACCCCCACTCTCATCCCGACGTTATTCGCAATGCGCATCGTGGATGTGTGTGTGTGTGTGTGTGTGTGGGTGAGATAGCGCATCGTCGAGGCAACGAATCATCTCCCTGCGGCTTACTGCACAAAACAAAGTTACATTTCGTCGGCACAAATTAAATTTTAACGGAACGTAATTGAACGCGCCGCCGCCTGAGAGAGAGAGAGAGAGAGAGAGAGAGGGACGCAAGCGGGGCGCCTGCCCCCCACATGTTTGAACGCCGGAACGTATTTTATGCTTAATACATACAGAAACCGCAAATAATTGTAACCCGTTTCGGCCGTTCGTTCACACCCAACATCAATCAATAGATAATTCCAAATTCTTTGCAAACCACTAATATTCTTTTTCCTATGGGTGTAACTAGGACTTCGTCCTTCGTCCAAGGACAAAATTGTCCAAGAGAAGGCAAAAAGAATGTTCCACATTTTGCTGCTGTAGTGCTTTAAAAACTATTGCATACTTAGCTTATTTTCTTTACACCTACAATACAGCTAAAGATTCTATTGAAATGTGTCCTAAATGTTCAAGTAATGTTCTAGGTTCGTTCATGATAGTTTTGTATCTTTTATATTACTCCTTGCGATTGGGATGATGGACCATTTTGTAGTGAATCTCTCGAAGGAGTTGTAAGTACTTATGTTGAAAGGATAATGTTATAAAGGTACAACTGCAAGAAGAAGGTAATTATGTTATCCGTTTTGTTAATTTAGTTATGGTTGATGCTTGAATGCAAGCGTTTAATAAAATAACATTGACAATGAGTTAAAGATAGAAATATTCGGTGCTTTGTGTATTTGTACAGTGTCTATCATTCAAAGCCATTCCAGAAAAAAAAGCTGTACGAAAACTATGTGGCGTCTTCTTAAACTATCTGTCAATAATTAATAATTGTTCTGATCTAATAATTATATATGTTTTTCTTTTTTACATTTAGGTACAATCGGTTATGAAACAATGAAATCAAATAAAACCAATCGAAATAAAATAGATTGCATGCAAATTTTAATACGGGTGGCGGCATCTGTTATGCTCTCTTAAAACTACCTTGTATAAAATTGCATAAGATTCAGATTGAAACAAAAACGTTTGCATTGTTCTTAAACCCAGATTCGTCAGATTTTTCTTCTGCTGACTTCTTAACAAAAATATGCTACCAAACATTATCATTGCTTAAATCGTTAGGTAATAAAAGTATGGGAATGACCCGTTGTAGCTTTTCGCGTTTCTCTATCTTATAAAGAAGCATTCACATGAAATTTAATTAAAACCGTATATACAACTACGCACAGATGAGGTATTCCGATGAACCATGTAGCAAATCATGTTTTAGGTACACTTAAACAAGCTCTCACGTTTTGTACTGCAAAATGCTTGGCGTTAATTGAAAATGCAATTCAATGGAATGCTTGCTGAAGTATTTACGTTCCAAAAGCGTTCAGCTTCAGCTGTAAATTAAGAGAAACACCCAAACACGTTGCATAATAAATCCCAGCACCTTTTTCTATAGCACGCTCGAGGGGCGCAGGAGAAAACATGCCGTCGTTCGTTTATTCGCAACAGCAATTGATTTGGCGTAGTAAACATATAATCGTGAATAAAAAATGCAGGGCAATATTTAAAGTCGGAAGTCTGTCGCGTTTCGGTCGTAACGTGACAGCGGAAACAGCGACGGGGGTGGCGGTCTGCTCCCTAAGGATTATTCAGGGTCAAAACAAGTGTCAATCGATCAGACGGGGAGCGCGCGTGGCAGGACACGACTCCAGGCGCGAGATGCGACCGAATGCATGCCGTTCCTAAATTTATTTCGGACATTATTTATAAGAGCTGGTTGTGTTTCCGTTTGTATCCCAATATCATCGATCACAGCTTGGTTAAATAATCAAATCGACATTTTGAGCGTTTTCCTAATGTTTTATTATCCTATGATTGTCTATGTTCTCATTACCATGAGCAAAAATTAATTAATAGGAGAAACCTCAGAAAATTGTGTAATTGTGATATTCAATTAGATAATATTGCAGTTAGTAGCATATTAATGTGAGATGCAAGTAAATAATCCTGAAAAAGTAAAAAATACAACTTCATTGTAAAATTATGTGTGCATTTATAGCATTGAGCTTCATTGATTTATGTTGTAACATAAATTATATAATGTATAATGTTGTAACACATAAAAACATAGATTATCTATTCTTATTTAAGATTTATACTTAAAATTAAAGATTAATCACTTTCTTCTTCATCGCTGAAGTATGAACTTTTCTTAATCTTCTTCTTTGCTGGCAAGTTTCCTTCAATGGTTTGGTAATTTCCTGTAGCTACACATAAGCGATAATCCTCTAAATCTTGTTTATCTTGCTGTATACAAATGAAATTGTTAAATCATATAATTCACATAAACACTCTACATACTTCAGCAGCAATTGCAGCACTCAATGTCTCTTCATCAGAAATACGATCAAGATCTCCTTGCTCAGATTCATCTTCACCTTTCGGATCATTTGCATTTAAAGCTTTTGCCTTTCGCTTTCTTTTCTTCTTTGGTGGTGGTTCTCTCATCCCCAGAAGATTCTTTGAACAACTATAGCTTAAATGACCAGGTTCACCACACTCATAACAAATTGTCTTATCAGGATATAACTAAAAAAAATATATATCATCTACTTAATTTTGAAACAATTATCACATACCTTTTTCTTAATAAACTCAGCACTTCTTCCATTATCTTGTGCTATACTGGCTTTTAATGTTCGGCCATATATTTCTTTTAAGTTTGTAGCTTGCACACATTTGTGTGCATCCTCTGTGAGTAAATACATTATAAATACAATGCCTTTGCTTTTACGTGTTATTTTATCCTTAACAATTGTGACTCTGAAGCAAGAAATTTGTTAGTGAAACAGTTTACTCTCTACAGGATTAAGCAATATACATACTTAACAATTTTCCCATGTTTTTCAAACAGTTTGTGAATATCGTTATTCTTCAAATCGTAGGGGATATTTGAAATGTAGACTGTACTCTTACTGGGTGCTAGACGATTGCACATTTTGGTGAATTTAAACCTGAAAAGTTAGAACTAGAATTCATTAAAATTTTTATAATTTTAGGTTAGTTTACCTTTCACAGGCAAGTTCAAATTTAGACATATAGAAGCTAAGCTTCAATATGTACTTCCTTTCTAGATGGAAAATTAACTAGTTTAAGATATACTAGCTTTATTAATCAATATCACATTATTGCTACTTAAAGTTAACAAACATTCATATTCTTTTCTTAATGATTGCATTTGATTACAATAAATGAAACACTAAACTTGTACACACAATTTCTGAACAATTTTTTTCTTTGTATTTACAAATATGTCTCCAATAGTAAAACTTATTTTCCCAATTTGTTTAATTGAGTTGCAAGGAAATAGGTCTTAAGATTAGAATACAGTAACATAAACTCATATTCATTCCTCATTTGTATAAGATACAATTCTTGGTAGCTTTATGTCCTCTTTGATTTATAAGAATGTAATGTAATGCTCAAACCATAACAAAAATTATATATCTGATTCTGAGGTAATGTGATGTTGCAGGCTGCAATTAAATGAGTTTGTTCTTGCCGATGTCAAGGATGTTATCCAGCAGCTTCATGTGTGAATCAATTATCTGAAACAGTTCATTTGGCTGTGGTATTCTGCCAGTTTCCAGTTTGGACCACACTGGCATATCATTGAACATGATCTCAAATGCACCAGACTGAATCAACTGGCCCTCGACCAAATTGCAGAGGAAGAACAGCATCAGGCAAGCATAGAGTTTGTTGTCCAGGCACCAAGTCCACCATGATGGTTGTGGCAGATTGAAGTAAGCAAATACATTAATACTGCCCAGAATGCACATAATTATGAGCATTTTTGCCAGTCCCTAGAATGATTTGTCATTTAGGTAAATCTATGTTAGAGTGGAACTCAAAAACCTACCAAAACTCTTGCAATTAGCATATTAAATCCAGGTGGGTCATAATTTTTTCCATCAACCATTAAATAGGGATAGCGATCTTGCAAAATGCTAACATATTCCTCATAAGCACGTCGATATCCACATGAATAACTGTTGGAGGAGCAAACATTGCATCATTTAACTGCGTGTTAGCAAACTGCAATTTCTTACCAGTAGAAAAATTTAAGCGTCGGTACGCCGGCATTAGAACTTAATTTTGACACTGGTACATCGTCGAAATCATCGTCTTCACCAGAGACAAAGCCGTTGAGCATGCATACTCCAATGAGCAACATTACCAACGATGCAATGTAGTATTGCGACCGGCCTGCCATTTCAACGTTTTGTCTTTTGGTGTTCTACGTATTCCTAATCAGCTTAGGGCCGTTAAATTAATTAGTGTTGTGTCATCCGGTCAGAATTGCCGCATTTATCTATGTTATCTACTGTTGTCTGTTTCCTTGACGTTGCTATCTGATTATAACTACATAACCACACAATAAAAATTAAATTTTAGATACTTGCTTGCCTCACCGTTGGCAGCACTTTCCCTTACACGGTTATTCGAATCTTTTGCGAGTGTAGAAACATAAATTTTAATATTTTTAGTTAGTATTTTATAACATTATTACCATACGTATTGACAAGTGATGTGCTCCAACATATGTTTTGCATGTTTTAGCTCTTACTTGTTGATGCTTAAAATCATTTTAAGAGTTGATTACATTAGGCTATATAAAAGAATGAACGAGTTCTCGATTACTTTTCGTAATAAATAAGTACCTTCTCATTGATTTCCATATTATCATTAATGAATTAAAATTGTTGTGATGAAAAAACAAAGAGTGCAGGCATTATCTTTCAATTCATCTCGAAAACTTAATATCCTATAAATATAATAAAGGAATATTTATATGTAAATAGATTAGGATCAAATATTATTCTATTTCGAATTTTTCGTTAGTGTCCGGATAAAACTATTAGCTCTCATAGATCGATATTTGATCGATGTACAAACTATCGATTTATATACTTAATAACAATCATTTATGGTTTTTGCGATTTAACTGTAAGCCTTCCGTAAGCTTTCCCTACCGTTTTCATCTATTCTCCTCTATTTAATCAATATCAATTGTTCGGAAATAACCATAATAATCCAGCACCTCAACATTCTTCAACCTATCTGGTCGTTGTCTTAAATTGATCTTGTTAAAATTGTTAAAATATGTTTTCCAAATTTCGAAAAAGGAGTAGATTTAAGGCGCAATTTTATGGGACTTCTAGACTCCTAGAACCTCTGAAATGCTTTAGAGAGCGACTCTTCTTCTATTCGATACTTATATTATGATATCTTCTATACTAGAATTGAGTGAAGTCCAATTCATTTACCATTAAAAAGGAAATTTAACTGTGAAACTATGCAAATTATTAAAAATTAATTAAATGTCAATCATTTTGAAGCGCTTGGGGTGCCAATTTCACTTCATTTAGTCAAATTATTTCGGAGCACAATATTTTTCTAATTATTCATCTTATAAGATTTAAGTATTGATGTAAAAACTAATAATTTCATAATATTCAGAGAATTTATTATTTATTTATTTATTAGGAATAACGATTCCTTTACTATTTCTTATTTTTATAATGTAAACAGAACGTAACTTGCTATATACATCCCAATTAAAATAATCTAACTAAAACCACATTAAAATATTTTTGTGAATTTGATAATCAATCTTTAGGGTAGAGTACATCGAATGGAAAAGTGACAAAGAAGTCATTGATAATTTTCTGTAGGATCTCCTTGATTATCCCCGAAATAACCGGTTTAAGGTCGTTGTACATTGAGTCTGTATTTGCCTTAAGCAGTGCGTTAACATCGTCATTTAGCTGAGTGTTGTTACCAAACAGGTGATTAAAAGACATTGCGAAAGTTTTCAGGCGGAGCTCGCGAATATTGAATGTGTAATTCAAATACTCTTTGTGATCTTTAACGTAAAGTGTCGAATTCCACATCGACTTCAATGTGATTCCGGCTGAAACCAATGATGTGGTTAGTATTAATATCAAATTCGCGGAGCATGTCATTTGACCGTGAGCCATTTGATTGCGAATACCATTAATTGCACTTATTAATTATACTTTGCGCTTATAAATAATACTTTACACTCTTGCAATGTCCCTAAGTTTGATTTGGTTAATGTACATAACAAAACAAGTGTAGGATAGGCAACACCTTTTGCGGCCAAAACTTTTACTAACCGCTGAAATTTTGAAAAGTTGATTTAAGTTTTTTTTTCACGTTATTTTTTATTTCAAGTGAACGGGGAGCGCATTAGAGGTGAGATAGCACCGAGGAAGAGGACAATGTATCAACAGAAAAAAAGAATTTCGCGGTCAAATGGTGCCGCTCAAATGACATATACCCTCAAATTCCAATGGATGCTGGCTTATGCAACTCACAGCATTTCCCGATCATGTCACCAGTGACATCGTGATCAATAACGAAAAGGTTTCCCTTTAACTTGCAGGCTGCCTTAAAGACAAGTTCCGGAATGAAGAATTGCTGATGCATATTAATACCAGTCGAGGTAATCTTTCCATCAACTTGATCTACATTTATTGTACTCAATCCACTAATATTCAGCTTTGTGAAATGTGCCTGAATATCCATACTATGTGAGTCCAGGAGAACATCAATATTTTGGACATAGACCGGATCAATCGGCCTGATATTCATTTCCGGAATGCCGTCCTTCATCATCGGCAATAGTTTTACCAAATTTGATTTGTAGCAGGCAATCACTTCTGGATCATTTCGTTTGCAAATGTTAACGTCTTTAACTACCAATACATTATTGCTATAAGATTGGATTATTTTCTATTTACATACTTACTTATTTGCATTTTCACTGCATGTGCGATTAGACATCCAAACAGCAAAAGCAATATGTACAAAGAAAACTTCATTCTAATTTCAAACTAAATGACTAAATACAAGAGTGGAATTGAAAGAATATTCAAATCACAACGTTGCACAATGTTACTCAAATTATAAGTTAAATTTCTTGTGATAAATTTCAATTCAGTACATTATCTAATTTTCTCTTAGTTTCATGCAGGTGGTTTGTATTTTATGTGTGTTTATCTTTTTGTCAACAATTTTGCTAGTTGTTTATCAATTGAATGTGGCACAGATAGAAACATAATTTTGAATTCTTAGACACATTAAAGTTAATTTAGTTTATTTTTACCCCGAGTAGTGTGAAGGAAATTGTTGCATACAGCTTGTGGTTGAGTGGTAACAACAGCATTGAGAAGCTAAATCACTGAATTTATATAATAGATATTCCTAGATCCCCCTCCAAAGTTTATTCAGGACCTGCTTTGCAATCATCTAGTACCTACATCAACTTGAAATAAAAACTAGTTGAAGTCATAGGATTATGTTGGGACCTTGTACTCTGTATATAATGTGTTATGATTTTTTTGTTTGCAGTACAAATTAGAAGTGAAATGCAAGTTTATGTGACAGGATACTAGCAACAATGTAGAATGTATTATACATTAACATCAGTATTGACTTCATTACATTGTAAAAGCAAAGCAAATCCATGGTTGATGAGAGTTGCACGGGAATCTTAGTTGCCAAGTCTTTTACAATTTTAATTCACTTTGACAACTTTAATGGTTGATAACTTGATTAGTAATACAGAAAAATGTTTATTAACCATTGTTTTACAATCGTTTATATGCATCTAACAATCGTTTTGACTTTTCTCTTTTCAGCACAGAAAGAATAACGAATTTGAAATTTGTTTAACAACTATGAATAATCGGTATTATTTGTGAGCAGTTAAACTAGTAACCAAAGTAGTGACAAAATAGTAAAAATGCTGTAGGGTAATTGAGTTGATTGAGAATATAACAATTTTAAGAATTTTATTTTGACTCTTCTAAAAATATCACTCCAGTAACAATAGTTTATATTGTATCCATACAAAGAGAGAAACAGTGGGAAAACGTTTATTTTTGGATTTTGTTGAAGGTGATCGTCACGCTGACTATATTTTACCTCAGAATTGTGATTGAAAAATAAGCACGCCTCATCCAAGTATATACAAAATGGAAAATTGTCATCACAACTAGGTTATATAATCATCCAAATTATTTGAGGAATTGAAATACAGAATAAAACATCAATATTTTATTTGAATATAGAAAACATAAAATGCAACTAATGTTGATTGAGCAACGCTTTTTCGGTGATAAGTTCAGCCACGTTGAGTGTTTTTCAATCTTACAATTAGTTGAATTGCGAATAGACAATAAACATATCCTATATTTACTATTACTAAGCTTTGTTTCATGGGAATTTTCCCGGTTGCAAATATATCTTCAATCATATCTTTAGTTTTTATTAAAATAAAGACTTAGTAATGCATGAAATCCTACATCAGCTTCACCTAATGAGTAAGAAATTTGTAAGTAATCTAAAATATATAAATATATATAAATATCTATTTAAATATTTCTATCATTTATGAAATAACAATTTAGGAATGCATTGATAAAACGTGCTAAGAAATTAACATAATCTATCTTTTTCAATAAGCATATTCATTCTTAAGAAAATCTCTTAACTTGTTTGAAATGATTTGGGCACTAAATGTTTATAATCTACTAAATATCATCGGTTTTATATCTTTATAAATTGTGTCAAAATATTCATTTGTCTTGTTACCAAACAAATAATTAAATTTTAACGCTATGTTAGTGATCCCAAGGTTATTAATATTGCTTTGATAACTTCAAATGTGTTTGATGTTTTTAAATGTAATTTTGAAATTACATTTTATATAAACCTAGGATCTCCTCCAAACTCCATTGTACATTTTTAATGACTATATTGCGTCAACAAAACGAAACAATGTATCTATTTTAAGATTTTAGCGAAGGTGATCGTCACGGTGAACATTTTTCTACGATTTTAAATTGGGAATCACGAATTGAGAAAAATAAACCATTGGGTTTTTTAATATTTGCAGTTTACTCAATTTATAATTTATAATGATTCGTGATTATTTATTGGAACAGAGTCTTTTAAATTAATCCAATCAGATAGATTTATTTCCCATACTCAAGTATCTCATTGTTTTCGGTATCGTCATTTACTTTTTATACTTTGAAATAATTCTACTCTAATAATTTCACGATTTAGTTATAATGTTGAACTATCTTTCTTCATTTAATTTTGTTGTTATGTGTAATATATTGTATTCTATATTATGATACGTTGTTGCATTATTTCATGTTTCGTATCTATCGCCAAAAATTATTCACATTGCTTTTAAACATTACTTTTAAATATCGGCTCGCAAATGTATGTGTTCGTTAATAGTTTACTTTTTGTTCTTTCCAGAACCACTACTTTAAATACATGAACATCTACAACATCAAAAAATTGATATAACCTAAATGCTCTGCTTTTAGCTTTTATATAAAGGTCGGTATTTACATCAAAAGGAATATTCCTGAAAGCTTTCAGGAATCCAATTTCATTGGACAACAAATTTTAGGCAAAAAATTTTTTTCCTCTATAATTTCTATTGACTCCAATAGATACTGGCCTGCTAAACACGAATATATAATTAGAAATTTGGTAGGACATAGGATTTGTAAGAAAATCGCAAGTAAAATTTGGACATTAGAACGTTTGTAGTGATTTTGGGCTACTGTGAATCAATATAAAACCTGTTGCTTCTTTAACAATTTTTATTGACTTCAATAGAATTGGAACCGCTGAACAAGAATATACAAATAGAATTTCTGCATCTCGTATAGTTTTTGAGAAAATTACAATTGTACATTTAACGCCAACCGGGTTGAGAATTTAAATTCAAATGTGAGCGATAAGGCCGAGGAAATGCGAATTATTTGTAGTAGGAGGTCATTGGACAAACTTATGAATCATGATTAGGCGTATAAGTTTTCATAAATAACTATTTAGGATATTAAACACAATAAAAATGGATCATATCGTTATAATAGTGTTTTAATCGGAAATAACTTTTAACGACGTTTTTTT
>JAODFX010000001.1:268155-278189 GCA_027580035.1 Dorylogaster longipes | reverse complement strand
GATCGCGACGGCGCGATTCGCGCGATTGTAGCAGAGGATCTTCTCGGCGACGCTGCCGTCCGCGTCCGTCAGCTCGTCGAGCTGCTGCTGCAGCGTGAACGACGCGTTGTACGTGCGGAAGACCTTCGCCGTGAGGCCCTCCATCAGCTCGTTCAGGTGCTTGTTCATGACGGCGGTGTTGAGCCGGTCGAAGAGGTCGTCGCCGGGCGATTTGTTCTCCATGAACAGCTGCAGATTCTTGAAGACGCGCTTCTCGACAGGCACCTCGTTGTAGTAGCGGATCGAGTCCTTGCCGAGGAAGTCGAAGACGACGACGTGCTCCTTGTTGTCGCGCTGCTCGTGCAGCTGGATGTGCTCGACGCGCAGCGAGCAGCAGCCGACGGTGTCCGCTTGGTCCTCGTCCTTCTCGTTGCCCGCACGAAGCGCCAGGCGATCGATGAAGTAGAGCGCGACGGCGCGCTGCCGAATGCGCATCTCCTTCGACTTCCATTCGTCCTTATACTCGGTGCGAATCTTGTCGATGCATTTGTGCAGGCGACGCGCCGTCTCGTATTTCTGCCAGTCCTTCTCGCCCTTCAACTTCGAGCTCGGATTGAGCATCACGTATTTGACCTGGTTCTGCACGTTCTCCGTCCACGAGGCGAGCCACGTGACGCTGGAGTCGTGGCGCACCTCCTTCCACTTGTGGCCGGCCGGTGGCTTCGGAATCATCGAATCTTTGCTGCAGTTGATCAGTACTTCCTCGGGCACCACGCGCTTCTTCAGCATGCCCATCTTCGGATGCTCACCGCGACCACGGAAGAGGCCCGGCGGCTCAATCTTGAAGTTACCGATCTTCTCCTTGTGCCCATCGATCGTGCAAAAGCCGTACTCCTTCAGCACTTCTTCATTCTTCTCCTTCAGCGCAAGCTTCTCCTCCTTCGTGCGGTTGCGATTCTGCTCGGCGACGTCCATATAGTACGTGTACAACGGCTTGAAATTGCACTTCTTCAGATCGGTGATGCGCCGGCGCTCCTCGTCCGTCATCACCTTACGCCAGTCTTTAAAGAAGTTGTTGTTGAACACATCCTTGGTAGTGTAGTCGTGGTCCAACATCTTGGCGTAGAAGCCGGCCACTTCTTCTGCCTCCTCACTGAGTTGCATCTCGTTGCCATCGTAGTAGAACTTCACATTCTTTGGAATGCCTAGGTATGGAGGCGCAAACACTGGCCCTTTGTGCTCTAGGAATCGCCACTTAGTGCCATCATCCCGTTTCTCTTCCTCCCACCTGAAGTCAACCAAAGTAACAATTGCCTTTAGTAAAATTCAATCCATGGCATACAATAAGAAGTTACATCACCGCACCTAACCTCACTCTTAGCCGAATTGTACTTTACCCGATATATTAATTGTTTGCAACAATCTCGCAAGAAAAACCACGTGGATTTATTGATATTTCGATAATCCACACGTTGTGTAAACCGCATTCTATTACAAAGTAGCTGGCACAGCCATAAAAATCGTATTAAAATAATCCAAGCATGGCTTGCATAGTATGTTACTGCCATACAGCACATTTCAACAATTTTTTCACTGCATAAAAAATCCACAATTATAAAGGAACTCAATGCATTTGAATAAAAGTTTCGATGGTTAAGGAAACAATACAATAAACTGTAACTTCATCGAAGCAAAAAAACGAATCGACAAATATTTGTGGGTTTAAGATGCCACACAACAGCGCCATGGTGATTACGTACTTAACTAACATTGAAGAAAACTGTAAATACAAGGACACTGCAAGAATTTGGTTCAGTGAACTCACCATTTCCAAACTTCCTGCTCGTCTTCTGCCTTCTTCTTTCGCTTCTTTGGACTTCCGGTGTCTTCTTTTTTGATGGACGCCGACTTTGATTTTGCTGCTTTTTTTGCGTCCTTCTTTGCTGACTTCACATCGCTGTAGTCGTCGTCTTCGTCGCCATCCGAAAGCGGCCGCTTTTTCGACTTCGACAACCGCTTCGCCTTCTTAACGGATTTCTCGTCCTCGTCAGAATCAGTATACTTACGTTTGGACGTCTCTAACCGCTGCGCCTGAAAAATGAATGTGAAAAGATAAACTTCCAAGCATTCTAGAAGTGAATTCAAAATTAACAACATGAACCACCTGCAGCAAATAACATAAATTCCTTTTCTAATATAAGAAATACTCACTAATGGTGTGTCTTCCTCAGATTCTTCTTCATCCTCTTCAGTTTTTACCTCTGGCACATCATCACCATCCTCACATTCATCACCAGTAAATTTTGACTCATCCTTAAATTGTGATAGATTGTAATCACAACTTGATGCATTTGATGCATTGACTTGCTCTGCGTATTTTTCCTGTGACTGGCTATCACATTCCTGTTTAATATCAGCTTTCTTCACATCATCTATCAAATAATTGCTGCCATTGTGCTGAGATTCAGGCTCCTGTTTGATTTCAGCTTTCAGCTTATCAGGAGATTCTACTAAGCAAAAAACACATGGGCAAAAATGTTACATTGATATTGTACTTAATACCATTACCTTCTTTAAGCTTATCCAATTTCCTATCTTTCCTATCTTTATCTTTCTCCTTATGCCTGTCCTTGTCTCGATGTTTGTCTTTACCAGAAGAACCACTATGCCGATGCCTATCCTTCTCTTTACTACGATCTTTATCTTTCTCCCGATGCTCTCTGCTTTTGTCTTTTGACTTGCTCTCCTTGTCTTTATCCCTCGATGAACTCGATTTGTGTCTGTCCTTGTCTCGATGCTTCTCCTTGTCCTTGTCCCTACTTGAAGACTTGTGCGATGAAGCGCTCTTATCCCTTGTGCTTGAACTATGATGCTTCTCCCTGGAGCTCTTGTGGTCTTTGCTGCGACTTTTATGGTCACGATCTTTATGCGCCTTGTCTTTGTCGCGATGCTTGTCTCTGTGCTCCGACTTCGAAGATTTGTGCTTGCCCGGTGAGCTGAAGCCGTTTGTCATTGTCAACGTCATGCCATTCTCGTGCGGACGGTTCGTCTGAAAGCAGAAAACGTGCTCGTAACTAGGCGGAAGTGACTGCACGCCAGCCATGGGTGCGCACAGACGGTCGAGGAGAGCTCCTGCGTGCGACGTTCGTTCATCAAATCGACTATGGCGAGCGTGCGACGGAGAAAACGGCTTCTGGAGACCGGTGTGCTTGTATAACATGCGCGACGTGGGACTTAGTCTCTGACGCCATTTTGGGACTTAGAAAATTTTCGCTTGCACGACGAGAGACAGAATGGTAAACATGCATCGCTGACGAATACAGCGAGGCGCAAACGGGTGCGGCGTGTGTGGATACGTACCGTTGGCGATTGCGTCCCGACCGCCGAGGTCTCGGCGTCCATTGCGGCGTCGTCGAAGTCCACCAACACTTCACCGTTTGTGGACAACGCGCTGCTCGCTGCCGCCGACGAAGTGTCGCGAACGCGCAAGAGCGCATGCGCGTGCGTGCACGTCATTGGACCAATCCGTGCGCCGCCCGGCGATTTCACCCACTGCTCGCACTTCTCGCCTTCGCGATGCGCCGCCGGATGTGTGCGTTCCTCGAGCAGGTTGGCGAATACAGCAGCTGCCACGATGCGCCACGAGGTCCGCAAGCGAATTCACAAGGCATCTCACCAACGAGTAGATGAATATGGATGCACGACATAATTTTTCACGCTGATTTCGACTGTCACACAACGCTACGTCAAAACAAAAACACTGCGTGCTATACTGCGTGCAATGCGATTACTGTGGTGATAGTGTTTATGAAAACAGCGTTTGGCAATTGTTCATCCACTTATTATTCTTATTGTTAGCCAATCTACATTCTGTAAAGAAACATTATCATACTCATTTCTATGCCTTGGAAGTTTAAAATTTATCAACAGATCCAGTTATAATTGCCATCATCATCACATGTTATTTATTCTTACTTATTCTTTACGCTCCAAAAGCTTAGTGTACTGTTAAGCCTAGTAACACCCAACCAGTAATCACACTCATATGATTTTCTTAAAATTTGTCAACAGATCAACAGGATTGCATGTCAATTGTCCACGTGTGTGAAGTTCCAGTTTGTGTTTACATATCTACATATAGTGTTGTACCTATCCATACCATGAGTCGTTGAGAGATAAAATGTGCATTCCTCAACACGAAGTCCAAACATTTACAATTTGTTTCACAATTGTATGTACAGGGTGGATGGTGGATCAAGGATGCAGAACGCAACAGCCAGCTGAGGTGTGTGTGCAGTGTCTGGAGGAGAAAAATTGTACATATCACTAAGTAAAGCTTGCAGGTTTATCATATAGTATAGTACAGGATCATGGGCCGTGCGCTCACGCGATGTCATCGGCGCCGAGCATCGGCCGCTGGATGAACTTGATGCTAATATGCCGACTGCCGCTGCCACCGCCAACAGACGGCGGAGGCAGCGCAGGCACGTTTAGCTACCAAATCCGATTCTCCGTCTGAGGTGCACGCATCACGCCGACACCGCCACCCAGCCGACGGTAGTTCATCGCACCGCACAGCCGCCACTGGTTTTGCTCTGTGTCGTAGACCTCGATTGTCTTCAGGTACGCTGTGCCATCGAAGCCGCCGACGGCAAACAGTTGGCCATTAACGACCGCCAGTCCCACCTGCAAATGATGAACATAGTCGAGGAGTGGTTGGCGAAGAATGGGCGGACTTACACCGCTGCGACGCGACGTCATCGCCACGATCGGACTCCACGTGTTCGTGTGCGGGTTGAAGCGTTCGGCGCTGCTCAGCTCCATGCAGTCGTCGCGGCCGCCGACGGCGTAGATAAGGTTGTTGAAGACGGCGCAGCCGAGGTGCTTGCGACGTGTGGACATGGGGGCGACAGGCGCCCACTTGTTGCAGCGTGGATCGAAGCGCTCGACGGTGTTGAGGGGCGCCTGGCCGTCGGAGCCGCCGATCGCGTAGAGGTAGCCGCCGAGGACGGCGACTGCAACACCCAACCGACGCGTCGTCATCGGTGCCACCTTGCTCCACTTGTTCTCCTTGGGATCGTAGCGCTCGACGTGGTTGAGGCACTGCACGCCGTCCTGGCCGCCGACGGCGTACAGCAGGCTGTCCAGCACGGCGACACCGACAGAAGTACGGCAGGAAGTGGTCGGTGCGACGTCGCACGACCACTGGTCTGTCTGCGGGTCGTAGCGTTCGATGCTGTTGAGGTAACTCTGGCCATCATGGCCGCCGACAGCATAGAGCAAGTCGTTGAGCACGGCAACGCCCACACCACAGCGCCGCTTGCTCATTGGCGCAACCATCTTCCATTCCATTGTTTGCGGATCGAAACGCTCGACGGAGGCGATCGCATCGCCGCTGCACCAACCCCCAACGGCGAAGAGCACTTCGCCGCGCCGCGTCGGTTTGCGTGGCCGAGTGCGTGGCCCTTGCATCAACGGCCGCTCCTGCGGCAGCAGCAGGTAGTTCTTCGCCTCGTCGACGAGGTCACGGCAGCTCTCATCGGCACGCACGAGCAGATCGGAGCCAACCGTCCCAACGAGGAACTTGGGGCTGAGCAGTGGCAAGCGAACATGCTGCAGCACCTGGGGTAGATGCTGGCGACGATCGGCGACGTTGTACTTCACCCACGCCATTACCGCATTGAACACCTGCTCCTCGGTGCGCACGTTCAGCTCGTCGCTGGCGATGATGTCGACAAGCTGCGAGACAGGCAGTAGAAGGAACTCCTCGCTCTCCATAACCTCCTGGAAGTTATGCTGCGTAAACTTATCAGCAATGCGCAACAGCTCGCGGCACGAGTGCGTATCGGCAAATGCGCGGATGCCGAGGCAGTTGGACGGGTCGAGCTGGCGTTTGAGGAACTCGCAGCAGATATCTTGAATCTCACTTAACTGCAGTAGACAGGCAGCTGGGAGCAGCGTCTGCACATTCGCCTCTTCAACAACAATGTGTGACGTGTAGCAGAAGTCAATCAGCAGATCCATTGCTAGCTCGTCAATGTCGCGGATGGTCACTTCAGTCTGTCGCGATTCCGCAAGCTCCCCCGTGAACATTGCTCTATAACACCAATGCAGAGGCTTGAAACTCAGCGTAGATGTGTGACAAGTAATCGTACCTGAAGTATGGGCTGCAGGCTGAGAGGATCACCCGATGTGCGAAGATCTTTCGGCTGCCAACGTTCAGTACGACGTCGCAGAGCTCGCGGTGGCGTCGCAGAAGGTTGAGCTCGGTGAGCGTGTTCTTCGGGTGCTTGTCGGAGGAGTGCGAGAGGCGCGCCGGCGACGGCGGCCGCTCGCCGACATCGCCGCCCATTCTGCACGCCGGCCCGCGAAGTCCGCCGGGCAATTGCAGCCTTAAGGGCGGCGAAGCCCAACCCCACACGTTGTCAATCTGGGAGCAGCAAAGAAACACCCACCTCGGTAATCCATGGTAATCGCAAAAAAACAATAACGAACTTCCGCCCTTTACCTTTACTGATTTGCGCACACCGTGTGCCTAAATCTGCCCTGCGTGGTTTGCGCTGCACCAAGTCGACGAGGAATACTGGGCCACGATTACATTTGTGGGTAGTTTCTAGCCAATGCACGTGATGTAAGCGCTGGAATGTTGCCGAAAAGCGCAACCGATCCACACTCGCCGCGTCCACACACGCTGCTCAGAAATTTGACGACAACTTCTTCGCAAAGCGTCCGAGGCGAATAAATTTTGTTACGGCGATCAGATGGATCAGACGTCTACGCGAGGAATGTGAGGTTTCGACTCCCACGCACGTCAAATTTATTGACATTTTGACCTGAGGATACGGCGGACGCGGCCGACGCCACCAAATCCTGCAAGTGCTGCAAATAAAGCTGCTTTCGATCGCTTAAGTGATTTGTAATCGTTATTAGGAATCACGAATGAAGGGGTAAAGAATTGCAATGATTCGTAACCCTCGCTCCTCTCATTGGTCAAACTTGTATGACTACCAATAACGATTACAAATCACGATCGAAAGGAGCTTAAATTGAAAACTTGCAGGATATGCAAATATATGCAACCGAACATACATAACTGTTTCATTGAATATTTTTTTAATTTTTTTATTAACTTTTAATTATAGATTAAAACTGTTTGGCAGCTCTGCATGAAGTTTTCCCGTTTTTACGATACCAAAGAATAGACTTCGGCAACATTCACTGATACCACGTTATGTACCATTACATTTCTTTTCCAACAAACTAAAAATTGAACTTCACGTGAATCGCATAATGAAATAAGGAAGGTTTTTGTCTAATGCTCATGTATTTCTTATGGAGGATTCGAGCTATAGTTTTGTTGAAGTTGAAAATGTCGGTTAAATCAATTATAAGTTCTTTATTAATCACTTCCATACTGTAATAGTGTTATTCAAAATGTTCAGTCTCATAACGCGATTAAATCACTTCTGCCTTACACGCACATTCTTCCTGGATTTATATGAACTCAACTTCAACACATACTAAATACCTAGGTCAACACAATGCAGTGAAACGTCAGCAATCGCAGCGATTTGCAAAGAACACGTCAAGCCTGAAACTCGCTATGCAATCCCCGTCCAACCGTAACGGCAAGCGTTAAAAAAAAAAACAAAAGTTGTTATTCGTTGAATTGACTAGTTCCAATTAAATACCTTGTGAATCTTTGTCGAAAACTACGCCGATATGAAACGAATGCGCTGTGCATATCTAGACTATATCATCAACATGCAATTTCGTGCTACATTGCTCGTGAGCAGCCCGTCGAATTGTTGGCCGTAAGTAAGTATCACCATCTAAACTAAACGTACTTTCTATAAAGAATTGCCGATTGCAGAAAGAAACAAGAAAAAAACAAAAGCCGTGCAAACAACACCACATTCAAACGGTCGCTGTCCGAAGACAATCGAAATGGGAATCGCAAACGTTGGGAAACGTATTCGAAACCAAGAGCGGAAACGAGCGAGGTGCATTGCAGCTAGTCGCATTTGCTGCGTGGTGCGTCTTCGCGTGGACTGCTGTTCTGTCGCTCGAGTTTCTCGCGTTTGCGCTGCTCCTGCAGCTGGGCGAGCTTCAGGTTCTTCATCAGCTGCGTCGACTGGTACAACCAATTGCCCTGGAACATTGCAGACGTCAGCGAGAAACGATTTGTGTTAGTCGCACTCAAACGGACCACCATCAGCATGCAATTGAGCAGAATTGGTATGGAGAAGACCACCGAGATGAAGAGGCCGCTACTATCGAAGTACTGTTGTCGGGAGAAGACGCTCCAGTTCGTCGAGGCGATCTCGTTGATGCTCTCGGAGAAATACACGAGTAATACTGCAACACACCAAATGTCTCTTTTGTTTATTTTGTTTTTATCTCTCTGGGATTAGTTAACAGTATTTTTTTCAGAAATCTGCTATACTTTAACTTAGCTTAGATTAGCTTAGCTGTCAACTGTAAAGAAATGAGGAAAATCTATTTTAAAAAAATTCTCAACGTAAATGAAACTTTGATGACCTTGGGAGAACTTTACCCAGAATCATTTCATTAGTGTCTCTAGTTATATGGTCTAAAGTTGAATATCTATTTTTGGAAATGCATATTTAAGAAGGCAAGAATGAATGTACTGAGATCGAAGAAATTGTATTGTAAATCATTGATAACTTGACATGGAAATTGCATGCAAATATGGAGAATAACATTTAAACTTACATTTTGCCTAGTTGCTTAGGAGCGTTAGGAACTTTTCACTTTCTAATGTAGGAAGAAATCTTCCTTGTTGTTAGGCTATTGATGTTTTTAATGTTGCAATTACTCATGCGCTACTTGATTGTAAGCGAATGTTAAATAAGTGAACTTTGAGGCACTATCTATTCTTCATTTTCACTAATTCCAATCCATACACTTTGCTAAAGTACAGTAAAACCTGTCTATGTTGAATAGTAATGGTTTTTCACCATAACTATCATTGAGTTATTTCTATAGGCATCAATAAAACAAACCTGAATGTCTATGGATTGAGTTTTCTTTTGCATTCACCGAAAATTACCTATTTTGCATTACGTTTCCATAAATTGTCCACCTTTTTAGGTTAGGTTATTATAGAAAACGCTGGTGGTCAAATTAGACAGTTTCCCCTGCTGCTTTCGAACGTGCCAATGATTCATAATCATAGGTGGTCACCGTAAATCCAAAAGTTAACTTCGTCAACAATGAAAAAGTTAAATTCTCGAAAATTCAACGCAAGTTATCCATTAGCGGATTAACGAGTTTGTAATCGTTATTGGTGATCACAAAAGAAGCGGTACAGAACGATTTGTGACGCCTCATTGGTCTAACTTTTGTGATTATCAATAACGATTACGAATCACTGTATAGCAACTGATATACAATTTCAAGTGTTTTTCAAACGTTGAAGCAAAGCAATAGAAAGTCGAATTATTCACACATACAAAACCCACAAAACTCGTTTGATAAACCAAACAGATAGAAATAATGAAACAAACGAACAAATAACGCGCCTACAGGCGATTGGTTGTCCTCGTATCGCATCGTGCTTGCGAGTCATGTGATTGCTGTACATTATTATCATGGCACGAATTGCAACCGCTATCAGCGTCTACACAATCCGGTGTTTGAATTGCCACGTAGATAGCACTTTAATAAGGCGTTTTATCCCACAGTGAACATCACAGGTCGCACGCGAAACGCATTCGTGGATACGAACGTGAATAACGTGCATCAAGCGGTCACTTTTTATGCCTATTTTTACGCTTGCCAACATGGCCACTGCCAAGGTCTCCCCCTCGAACACATCGCATCGCTAACGATGCTTTTCTCGACATTTACCTGCGTTCAATGTTGCCTCAAACGCAAGGTGAGAACTTCTCGTATATATAAAAAAATATATATATATATATAAAATACGTGTTTACAATCTGGTGTTTTTCTTTATCGAATTTTAAGTTCAAATTCAATGCACAGAATGGAAAGCGTCATTTCTTCCCAAATATATCGTTGCTTTTTCATTT
>JAODFX010000001.1:248580-259497 GCA_027580035.1 Dorylogaster longipes | reverse complement strand
ATTGCTAGCCAGGGTTCGCAGGTTTAAACCACTTGATTTAAATCATTGCTTTAAATCAAGATGGAAACCTAATAGTTTTTTTCTTTAAAACAACTAATTGGTCTTTATCAATTATTATCGAAGAATTTTCTTACTAATTGATTTACATTCATTTATCGTTTTTATTTTATTTACAAATTCCTATTTTCTAACTTTGCATTAAAAAATATTTACTTAAATGCTCAATAATAGTGTACCTAGAGTCAATTCTCAAGCTTTTTAGCGTGTTATTTCATTCTTATGTGTAAAGAGCATAGTTGTTTTTCTATATAATGAGCGTCCAAAATGTTTTGTTTTCAAGGGTATATTAATAGGATATTCAATTGTTTTATTAAGTTAATTATTCTTAATTGAAACATTCAAATACATAAGATTGAAGCAAGTAATTGTTTTAACCTAAAAATAAAATCGAAAGTTAAATTGTTCAAAAACGATTTAAACTAGTATTTTCGTTTTTTGTTGTTAAAATTCGTTTTTTGCCAGCTCTGGTTTTCACTACACACGCTCTGTTTTCGGACATTTCGTTGCTGCTTTTCCACGTTTTATACAAAACTCTCACCAAGCGAATTGATGCAAAGTCAACACACACGGCGACATTTTGTTGCTGCATTGCTGCCACTAAATTACCACGGAGCGCAGAAAGTTGCTTCCGGTAGCTTTTGTACACGGAGATGTTTTGTTTCTCTTGGACAAGATACGATAATGAATGTATGCGAAAACGGAATTTGTGGTCTCTACAATCCGTCCTAGATCAATACCTACACGTCCGAAAACAATTTGCATAATCGCGATGCAAATCGGCGCATTATAGATTTTTTCCCATGTGCGACGTAGCAGTAGGCCAAAGACCTAAATTCTCTTTGCCCGTTCTCACCTGCTGCAGCCCATATCGTAGTCGCACTACGCCCTTTGAACGGTCACCATCGACTCTCTTATTAACTGTCTACGGTTAACCCGGCTTTAATGATCTTGACTCTTACGTCTTGGACTAACCGTTTTCTGGCTAGCAAGGCAACAAATAATCCCCAGTATGACCAAACTAAGTACGATCTGCAAGCGTAGACTCTACCCTTTTGCTTTCCTCACATAATTGATATCGTTTTTTCGGTGGTTGGCGTAGTTATGATTCTCTAACTCTATTTTTGGTGTCTGTGTGGTGTTACGTAGAGGGGTATCCAGCGCGTAACGCCCACGGGGTGGCGCTCAAACGCAACATACCACCCACTAAGGTTATGACTCCAATACCTGATCTGCGGAGTGGTTTAGATGATCCAATCGGCGCACAGCCCTTCCAAGGTAAACTGAAACAGAACGCACCCTCTCATGACTCTTGATTTCGATGGGGGGGCTAGAACCCGCAGGCTGCATCGACTCATCGACATTGATTTGTTTTCGTTGTTACTCTTCGTTACTCTTCCCATTCGAATGCGAACGTTTTCATTATGATTTGTCTACTATCTCACATGTGTTTGTGCTGCAATCATTTCAAACGCGTTCGATTAGATTATCCTATCATACAACTTACTTTTGTTTTGGTTAACCTAGTAAATGGATAGTGAATAGGCAGGACAGATTGTCATCTGTCATATTGGTGGTCACTCTCAGTTTGTCGGGCAACACGTAGATATTTTGGTTTAGGTTGCTTCACGTTTGTAGAGCATGTACGTATAATACATGTAGTGTTGTTTGTTATGGGTAGCATCTTGCGATGGCATGGCTTTGACTAATCTCTCATTACGCTGGCGATTAACCGAACGCGATAACACGAGTGTTGAGTAACTCTGTACACACAACCAATCCGTAGGTCGTAATTGCTAATGGTGTGTTGTGTGCAATGTGCAAGCATTCGATTGCAAATTGCGCTTGGCTAACGCTTGCGGACTCTTTGCCGTAGTCGTACGGACGCCGACGCATCAGCCGTTGCGCAAGACCAGCTCGTTGCAGCAGGGCGTCTCCGAGATGAGCGTGGACAGCCTCCGGCGCGGCTCGGACGAGTCGTTCGTCGTGCATCGCGGCAAGAACATCCCGACGCTCAGCTCGGTGGTGCTGCAGGACGAGCCGCTCGTGCCGGCGCGCCTACGTCCTACCAAGGAGAAACTCAACCAGGAGACGAAAGCGGAGGAGCGTGGTGACCACGTGCCCGCCGGCCGCCCAAGCAACTGGAACGAGAACAAGCGCACGTTCGCCGGACGCCGATCGCGGCGCAACTCCACCTCCGACGACTCGCAGTTGACGATCGAGAACTTCGGTGGCAGCCAGGATAACCTCAACTTCCTCGGGCGCAATCCCGACAAGGAGGTCGGCGTGCACATCGGCCGCAAGACATCAGCGCCGGCGACGATCCCGATGGCCGCCGTCGTTGTCGACAACCCCGCCGTGCGCTCCTCGCTGCAGGACGCGCGTGGCTCCTTCCAGCTGGGCTTCGACAACGGCTGCGAGAAGCACGAGACCGAGGCGGAGAACTACACGCTCAAGCGGCAGCTGAGCAGCGACGATATCGCTCTGCGGAGCATCATGCGTGAGCGCAACAAGGAGAACATCCTGCAGGACGCCGTCGACGCCGACGCGCACACGAAGCTTATCGGCGGTGGTGGTAGCAGCGGTTCGCACGAGAACGAGTTCCCAGCGAAGTCGAGCTTCCTCAGCAAGACGAACGCGTCGAACGGTGGCGAGAAGAAGACGACGACGTTTGCCACGCTGCCGAACACGACGACGTGGCAGCAGCAGAGCACGAACTCCTCGTCGCAGCTGCTGAACGATGGTGGTGGTGCGCCCGATGAAGGGGGCAAGGGCGATCACGTTGTCTCGTCGCAGCTGAACGACATCCGCATGAAGCTGGAGGAGAAGCGACGCCACATCGAGAACGAGAAGCGGCGTGTCGAGGTCGCCATGAACAAGCAGCGGCAGAAAGTTGGGAAAGCCGCCTTCCTACAGGCGGTCGTCAAGGTAAGCCGGAGTCGCAATGCGTGCGTGCCAGGCGTTTATTGTAATTCTCCGCCTGGCCTCGCCCACACCACCGTCTTCCCACCGATTTCCTACGCAAATGCTCGATGCGTGTGTCTTTGGTGTGGTGTAATGTTTGATTTTCTACTTCCAGCTAACTGAAATGGTAAGGTGCAGATTGTGTTGCACTTGCTCATTTCGTTGTGTAGAATTGAACTACGTACTGCTTTGCAACTTGAATTGGAAGAATCGAGGAATTCCAGTTGCAGGATGTATTTGTTCATGTTTGCAACTTTTTTCTTTTTTGTTTCCTTGAACGTTTCGTTCTTATGAAATAGTTTTTCATTTGACATTTGTTATTCGACATTGCAGCAATGTAAATTGCTCTATTTAGGGTGTTGTTGCATGAATTAGATGTGTGTCTGCTGTTTGATTAATTTTCGCACACCATTTATTTCTTAAATATGTGTCGTGGTTAATCACAACCAGAGCCGCTGTAGTCGTAGCGACTGAGTCTATGGTAGTAACCTTTGGTGGTGGTGGTTTTGTTTCCAGGGTAAAGGTGGTTTAGTTAAGTCGTCCTCCGATGTGATGGTAGATAGTTTAATGACGACTGGTGGTTCGGAACCAACCAGTCCTTCTACCGATTCGGCATCGAGCACGGCATGCGCCAGTGCCAAACCTGAACGTCCACTATCTTTTAAGGTATAACAACAGCACAACCACTGCGAATAATGTTGCATGTTCACATATTGGTTTTGGTGCCACTCACCCCTCCTTTAACATTGATTGTGTACACTAGCAACATGTTCCAGTGCAATTTGCAAACACAAACATCATTAAATCACTTTAATTTAAAACATGCCTTTCTTTTAGGTTAGTCTTAGTTTGCTTCTTTGTGATTTAGTGATGTCATTACGAAGGATTAATAATTTACATGCTTATGCTGTGCTTGTCTTATTCTAGGATTTAAATGATGAAGTATCCGCTGTTGAAAGCAAATGGATGGAACCCGAAATGCGTAAAACCCCCGACATGGACAATATGGATTTAGAAACTTATCAGCAATCCATTTCACAGTAAGTTTTGTATCCATACTTGGCATTATGCCTGTGCGTAGAGTTGACTTAGGTTTTATTGCTTATTGCAGTATGAATTCTAGTCTTCACGATATTCAGGCTGACATACAAAAATTAGTCTCACAGCAAAACCAAATACAACTAGCGCAGCAACAGCAATTCTTGCAACAGCAGCACAAGCAGCTTTTGCAGCAGCAACAGCAAAGTTTCCACCATCCCACGCCACAGCCCGCTTACTCCCAATCACCGTACCACCAGTACACGCCGCAGCCGATCTACAACAACGCGCTGCAGCCTAGCATGAGCGCGCCGCACATTCCACCACGCAATTTGTACCAGCCGCAGGCACGCGTGCCACCGCAGCCTGCCGAGCCGCAGTTCTTCTTGCACGGCCAGCAGGAGTCGCCGTCGCCGCCGGTGGTGCCGCAGCGGCGCACGTGGGCGCAGCAAGCGCAGCAAATGGCACCGGTTACGTCCGATTCCTCGCCCTACCATCAGTCACCGCCGGAGATGCGCACCTGGGGCAGTAAGCCAGCCAACAATCCGGCTGGCTTCCTGCTGCACGATGCGGCGATGCCACTGAATGATCGTTACCACCACGATAATCGGTACCACAATGGCGGCGGCGGCGGCGGCGATGCGAATGCCAGCATGAACCACAACGTGGCCCCAACGACGGGTTTCACTCTCAGCCAACAGCATCAACTGTTCTCGGGCTCGCATCACAGCACGCCGAGCACATCGCCGCAGCATCATCGCCAGCACCGGCAGATTTCGCAGCTGCTGGATGCAAAGCGGGCGTCGCCGATATCACTGCAGAATATTGAGCCGCAGCGGCCGGAGCGTGAACGGAAGAGTAGCGTGCTGCATGCGCCGATCCCAGCGCCGCCCGTCGATGATATGGAGCCACAGAGCATCTCGTTTATTGCCAACCCCGATGAGCAGGCGGCGGAGAGCCTTAGCCGGTTGAACATCACTTCTGGCAGTCGCACATATCGCATTCCGTCGCCCACTCGGCCGCTGATCACCCGCCACTCCTTTCAACCAGCTGGAGCAGAGCAACGAGTGCAACCGCCGCCACCGCCTGAGATGGAGGTCTCCGCAACAGCCGATGCCGGCAAGAAAGGCTTCTACATCAGCTTCGACAACGAGCAGCCGAAACGGCCCAAGCCGCCGCTACGCACGAAGAAAGGCAACTCGCCGAAGAAGGAGCGCAGCTACGTGGAGGACGCCGACATGGACGCGGAGCGTAAGGCGCAGGCGATCGAGAAACAGGAGCGCAGGGCGATGCTCGAGCGTGAGCTGGAGGAGGAACGCCTCAAGAAGGAGGCGGCCGACGAGCGCCGCAAATTGCAGGAGGCGCTCTCGGTGCGGAACCACGAAGTTCGCGAAACTACTAGTCAGGAACAGGAACGCGTCAACGCTGCCTCTGCCATAATTATAGGAAGCGATCTGAGTAATCCGGATCCGGTAAGTTGTGGCGTCCATTTAAAATGGAAATGCAAAATACAAAACATTTTAAATACATTTGCTCAAAAAGCATTTTGTATTTTATTTAAATGTATTTTCAAAATACAAAATGCTTTTGTACATATGTGTGTTTCTAACAGTGATGGGCATAATCAGACAAAATTCGAATGAATTAGAATTAGAATTGGCGTGCAAAAAATCCTATTTAATTTAAAAAATTGGAATTGGAGAAATGGCAGAGCTAATTTCTTAGAATTAAAGTCAGATTGAGGTAATTATTCCTAATTCGCATTAGTTACCGTGCCTGAAATCTAAATAACTTGTAAAAATAAATCCACCGACCAAAAATTAATGGTTATAAGAAGCTAGTAATCGTCAACCGCCGCCATGTTTGTACATGACATGAGCGATCTTGTGATCGCTTAGTTACATAATAAGTACATGATTGGACTGATAACTAAAAATGTGTTGAAAAATAACTAGTCTTTTCGATGAAGAAACGTCATCGGATAACAAAGTTATGAAGGTTTTTGTTAGTAGCCCATGCATTTCTTATGGGCTGGGAAGATGACCTTGAGGGTACTGAAGGGAGCTTCACTCCTGAATTTCTTTTGTGATTACCAATCATGATCACGAATGACGGCCACGAACGATAACAATTCAAAGCTTACCACTTTAAAATCCATTTTAAAATACCTAGTTTAAATTGCTTTTAAAAACTTATTTTGCATTTTCATCTGAAATGGGTTTAAGTAACCATTTTGCACATCTCTGAAACTCTAATCGCCGGGTGCTTGTCTTTTCTAGGAAAGCGTTGACGAGCTGGAACGCAAGAAGGAACGCATTCTGATGATGTCGCTGCAGCGACGGCAGCAGCAGGAGGAGAGCAGGGCACGCAAGGAGGCCGAGATGCAGGCCCGCCGCGAGAAGGAGAAGGCCAAGGAGGAGGAAAAGCAGCGGCGGAAAGAGGAGCAGGCCGCGCGGCGGCAGGCGATCCTCGAACAGCACAAGCTGAAGAAGGCGTTGGATGAGGCCGAACGGGAGGTGAGCCGCGTTTGGAATGCTCGCAGCGCAATTAGCTGCTGCGGTTAATGCAAAATGTATTTATAAACACCCGCGGCGCTGCTGGAGCGTTTGCTGTCTCCAGTCGCGAGCATGTGCGCTTTCTTGCATTTGATGGCCGGTGGCTAAAAATACTCGGCGGCACTTCCTTATTTTAAGCATATTTCGCCGGCGCCTTATTGCGCTCGAAGATGAATTCCTGCTTGCCGGAGTCATTAGCTTTGCGAGTGCCGCACGTGCAACAACAGCATGTCGTTCATCTACTGGTCGTTGGGCACACCTCCAACGGTTCTCTGCCGAATTTGTTCGTAGCGCAAATGACGACACGTTGTGTTCTCCTCTGCAGGGCAAAGAAGTGGATAAGTCTCTGCTCAACGCGCTTAAGCCCAGCGGCGGGCCCAAAATGCGTGGCAAGACTACTGGCAGACCAAGGCCCAAGACGATCCACATTGACAGCGGCAGCGTGGAGATGGCTGAGGGCATGCTGCAGCCGGCACGTGGAAAGAAAGGCTCCAACAGCAACTTGACTGGTGAGATTGCCAAGTGTGCTTCACAACGAACGCGTGGCTTATTGTTTGCGGTTTTATTATTTTCTTCTTTTCTAACTCTAGCTAACTCGTACACCCCATCGACAATGAAACGAGATTATTACAGAGGTTCACAAGACAGCTTAGCTAGTAGTGGATTATTGTGCAAAGGTTTGTTTGCATTTATTTATTTTCTCACTCTCTTTGTTCCAACCCTCCAAATGTACTTTCTCGGCTTTCTATGTTCTGTCGAAGGGTTTTTCCGAATGCGGTGCTCATGCTGATCATTTTCTTTCCTTCCTAAGGTGCAGTGTGAACAATGTTCTAGCCGTGTTCGTCTTGTGTGCGTTTCAGATTCCCCTGACGATAGTCGTGGCATGTCACCGTGTCATAGTGCCAATCAGACCTTAGGACGTCGCAGTTCGTACAAGACATCCCGAGGTGTGTAATCCCTTCTATCGTCTACATTTCTTCCGTCTCGTATCAATCTCTACCTCTCTTAGCTTCGATTCTTTTCAGTTTGTTTCGACCTTTTTTGTTTGGTTTCGTAACGAAAAACTACTTGAACATGGCTACACTAATTCAACTCATCCGTCACGTCTATAAGAACCCCTCTGTAATTTTGACTGATTGATGTATGTAGCTTAAAGTTAGTTTTGTGATTGCGCGTACGAAAAGGCACTTCCCCATTTCATTCAAAATCATCTGAGCAAAATTGTTCGTGCGCGCGTGCGTGCACCGAATGGCAGCTCGTAACTGCGTTCGGCCCCGCCTTGGTGTTCGTTCATTGGTCTCTTGAGGTGACTCTTTGATTAGTGTAAGCATAACATGAGTGTTGTATATATCTTATATCTGCGATCGCAAACCTTGTACCTATCTTGTTGTTGGAGATATTTTGGGTGGAATGGAGGGTTGTAGGTTGTATGTATATGTAATTTCCAGACCCGTCACCGGCGCAAACCAGAGGACGCTCTAAGTATGCTACTTATCAAAACTTTAAAGGTCGCAAGTCAAACTCTATGATGAATTTGTACGGTAAGAACCTCTCGCCCACTCTCTTGTCTCTTCTCAAATCAGTGTCAATGTTGGCTATGACTTCTTCTCACTCTTTGTCTGCTGGTCATTTTCTTACCAACCCCTCACCCTAACCGGTCATTTCGTTCGCATCGTTTTCTTTTCATTTGAGCTCGGTTTGTTTGGTGATGCTGGTGCTAGTGGTGGTGATGGTAGTTAATTCGGATGGTGCCTGTTTGACAAAGTGCTTGATTCTTGGTTTCGGTTACGTTTTCATGATGATGTTGTACTTGTTAGTTTTAAGCCAATAATTGTACGTGGATGCCCAAAAGATGCTGCTCCCTGCCCTTCTCCGTGGATGATGCTAGTTTCCTATGTTATCTAGTGTTGAAACATGTTGTGTTCATACACATTTGATAGCGAATGTTTTAACGAGGTTTATTTGAGTTTAACATTGTGTATGTGCTTGACTCCTAGGTCAATCATTTCGGTGACAGTTGGCAATGTTTTGTTTTCATTTCATATCATTTAATAATCGGATGCGGATGAGAAATGCTGATCGCAAGACATTTGCAAAGCGAAACGATTCTTGCCGCTAGCGTGGTGAATCCGTTTCGTTCCTTTTGGGATCAGGATTTCCCTGAAATATTTAGGTCTATAACAATCTCATTCACACTCAGTGGAATATTTACAGATATTAATGCCGTTGGAACGAATAGTCCTAGTACGTTCACAATGATTTCATTATTAATGCTAATTTGTTTTGTTCAATTTCTATTCGATTTCTCAAGTTATTCAAATGTTTTATTAATGAATTGGTGTAGGTGTTTAGTCTTGAATAATTTCAACAATAACCATTTAATTGAGCAAGTGGGATGCTCGTGTGGTCGGCTGTGCTGATTTGTTCCTCTGTGGCCTAGGTTCGAGTACCGATCAGGATAGTTATGCGTATCGCTACGGCGATACGGATAGTGGACTGGGACGCGCAACACCACCACGAAGAGCGCCGTCGCCTGGCATGGGACCAATGAGACACTTGACGTCTCCATCAGGTCCAGGTAGCTTGCCCGGAATGATGACCAAGCGTCGTTTTGATGACGGCTCCAGTGACTTGAGTTCGACGAGCAGCATGATGGATTACACAGGTACAATCAACGCTCGCAGTCGTTACGTCTTCACTCATTCTTTCGACACTTGTTACATTGTAGGCCCAAGATTGTACAAGCAGCCAACGACGAAGTCAAACCGCGGAATAATGTTGAACGCGGTAGAATACTGCGTGTTTCCGGGAGTGGTAAACAAGGAGGCGAAACAGCGCGTCCTGGAAGAAATGGGTCGTTCCGAGAGCAAGCATTTCCTGATACTGTTTCGCGACGCTGGCTGTCAGTTCCGAGCGCTCTATTCGTATTGCCCTGACCGTGAAGAAGTCGTTAAGTTGTATGGTACGGGTCCGAAGCAAGTAAACGATCGGATGTTCGACAAGTTCTTCAAGTAAGTAGGCATTGCACGCATTGTTCAATGGCATTACTTTACGTACTTACTTTATGCCTGTCTGCAGGTACAACTCAGGCGGAAAATGTTTCGCGCAAGTGCACACGAAACATCTCACAGTCACCATCGACGCGTTCACGATCCACAACTCCTTGTGGCAAGGCAAAAAAGTCAACCTGCCCAGCAAAAAGGATATGACACTCGTTATATAGTCGCGCGTTTTGTTTTTCTACTACTTCTGCTATTCAACATGACTACCAAATACGCGAAACGTTTATGAACTAAAACAAGCAAACATTTGTTATCTAGCGAGGAATGGTGAGGAAACTACTAATGTAATTGAATTAATCTTTTTTTTTTAACCAACGATGCGCTTCAGGAATAAGTTACGAACACGTTGTCTCCAAGCTGCGTTATTTTTTATTTCATATTTACGTGTATTTCAGAGGAATCGTATTTATTTCTTTTATCGCTCTCTGTTGATTTGCAAATAGATTAGCGAGCGCCGCGTCGCTGTTGAGCCGTGCAAGCTTGTGCTCGATTTACTCGGATAGAATTGTTTTCATTGTCACGTTTCTACTAATATTGAATAATGAAAAATGTCCATAAATGAACAATAAATTATGTAAATCTCTTAGTGTCATTCCATATTGATAGTGGTTGTATATTCTTTTGTAATTTATTAATCGTTTTCGCTTTATTGCGTGCGTTGTTTGCTGAGTTTGCAACATGTATTTTTCGATTCTTGCGGCGGCGATAACGTCTTGACGATCAAATAACGTAATTGCTTATGTATTCCTAACTACGGGGAGGAAGCTCCAGCCAAATTTCCACAATCATTTGACACTTGGAAGATTGGAATGCCTTGAAAATGAACCAAATGATGGTTTAGCAGCTGATTCAATTGATGTTATCAAGATTATTCATAAATATTTTATTAATTTATGCTAATCCTATCCGTTATCATAAAGTTTAATAAAGTCATACAATTTTAACTGACTGTAAATGTTTGTCTAAATTCACCACTGTTTCTTAATGCAAGCATTCATGACTTTGTGTATTTGTAAATATTATGTTTTTATAATATATATTGGTAAATATCAAAATATTTTGTGGTTTCTTGGTGAATGCTAAGAGTTGGCATTGACATTCGGGAAGATTTATGTTGAAGCCGACGACTTGCGGATCGTAGTCAAATGCTCTCGTTATTATATTATAATCACAGGCATAAGAGAGAAGTTCGTGCTTCCACGCATTACTGAATTACTGCAATTCAATGTAGTGTTAATTGT
>JAODFX010000001.1:157768-167987 GCA_027580035.1 Dorylogaster longipes | reverse complement strand
GCTTTCGGAAAACAACCGTTCACTATGGACAGATGTAGCAACGATTGGAAGGTATAGTAGCATTGTAATTTCAAACAAGTTTTGGAAATAGAATGGAATATTTCAGTAAAGAAGCGGACTGTTATTTAACAAATTTATGTAAGCACAAGTGAATCCAGCATTGCCGAACTGGCTGAAGATCTGCTGTCGGCGCTTTCGACAGATATACAATGATCTAACGTTTTTTTTCGGTTATTACGTAGGTACCCTTGATTATTTAATCGGCTAATACGTAGTATCCGCTTACTTACTGTATGTACGCCATTCATCAAGAAAACATCGATGGTAATATCAATGTTTACGTACGATATATCGATGTTTTTAAAACATCGACGTATTATTTGCTTCCTTAATTTCGCTCTGGATCTTAACGTTGGCTGCACATCAGGCTTCTGCTGATTATTACATATTTGACGTGGCGAAAGTCAAGGCACAATGTGAGACCATGCATAGTATATAATTATGCATGCTCGAAATGTACAATCTCTGCAGTTTGACTCTTCCGTGGATAGTATACAGATCCCCTCGAAGTTGTGTAGTCGTCGTGCCTACTAACTTATGCATCGCAACGAGCATGCCAGACGACAGCGCGGCGAAGCGTCTCGAGCGTCGCGCGCGTCGTGAAATTTGAATGCAGATATATTTTTAAATTCGTTAATGGTCCGTGTGGCTTGATATCATAGCAAGCGGCGGCGGCGGCGCACCCAACCAGCGCAGCGCTACCGTCATTCCGTTTTGATTGTCTAAGAGATGCGAAACGTCTTCAGCGAGCAGACGCGACAAGCGCAGCGAGGGGACGCGATGTTTTCCCGACCCACGCAGCGCTGCTGGGAGGAAAAAAAAAATGCGCATACCATCACGGCGGCGGTGGCAGCCCGAGATCAGCACATCGTGAAAAATTAACGACGATGCCGCTGCGCGTTTTATGAGTCATTTGCCAATTTCGGCGCGTCGGTTGCGATCGCGCGCACACGAAAATCGATGCCGAGTCAAATGAGACGCATGTGAAATCTAATTTGGTTACTTGGGCTCGATAGTCGGCTGGTTCATTTGTTAGAATTACCGCCCATAGACACGCTGCGCTGCGGGGCAGAGGGGGTCGGGGGCGCGGTGGCTGGGGTCGGCGAGATTGGGGCGAAATTGTACAATCAACCAGAGGAATCTTGTCGAAGGTCCCTCGGCCGGATCGAGCGACGGGTCCTCCTTAAACTAACGAAGCGAAGCATCGGCGCGTGCATTCCGCCCACCGCCGCCGCCGCCGCCGCCGCCGCCGTCGGTTTTGACGGAAATCAAGAGCGACATGTAATTCTCACTAACGCTAATTAGATCGAGCGTCGGCGGCGCGAGTGAGACGTTGCGCTGGCATCTCGCACCAGGATCAGGATCTTGGAATGCGGAAGCACCACACCGTGTCTGGTCCGCTGACCGAGCGCGGCGGGGGCGGACATGCACTCGCCGCGCGGCGAACCCCAAACTCAAAATTAATGACGGCTTTTATTGAAGCCTCAATTTCTTGATTAGCGGGATCGGCGCGCGCGCGCCGGGCAGGACGACGACCCTCGTCGTCCGAACGTCGAAGAAAGCACGGTCCCTCCGTCGAGAGCAAATCATCGACGTGAACAAATCGCCGGCAAAGGCTTGGCGATCCTTGGGCGCACGGCCGAAAAAAGGCCGACATCCACGGCACCACGTTTCCGCGTTCCGTCACCGCCTGATTGCGACGACTTGCTCCCGGCCCCAGCATCCCGCTGGATGTGTGTGTGTGTGTGCAGCAGGCGGCGCGAGTGTGCCACACATGTGGAACCAGCAAAACGTGTCGGAACAGACACAGTTGGCAAGGTAATCTAATAACCTCCACCGAGCGCTCTCCCCCATTTTCCGATACACACACCCGGCCATCCCGACCCTTATTGATTTAATAAAGGCATAATAGCGCAATTGAGACTTAAGCAATTTCGAATATCCGCGCGCGCGCGCGCGCGAATGCCAAAAATTTATTCGCCATGCGCGTCCTCGCTTTATTAGCGCGCAGCGTGCGGACGACGATTTATTTAATTAACAAACCGAAATCCGGGCGCGCCGAGCCGAAAAGTGCGAAATGGCAAGCCACCCTCTTTCTTTTTCGCGATGCGATTCCGTACGCGAAAGAATTACGCAAACACTTAAAATAATTGTTACTCGCTACTCGAATACCCCTCTCAGCGAAGGGGTTGCGTCGCATGCGCGCCGAGCGTGACCCGTTCAGACGTTTACCGAGATCCCTTTTTTTCGGCCCGCGCGCGCCTAACCCCTTACTTATCAGCGGCGCGAAGTTGCGCGAAAGAATTCGACGACAATGAAATAAATGACGGGGAACGGAGATTTGGTCGGGAAGGGAAAAACTTAATCGCTAAGTGACTAATTGTGCGCGCTGGGCGCGATGAGGAAAACTTGGCGCCCGAAATGCGAGGACGATTTCGAAACACAGCGATGTGACGATGGACGACAGGCAGCAAGACAATGACGGCAATTGCCTAAAGTGCGCATCGCGCGACAAATGTTGCACGTGATAATCATGGGAAGATAAAGAATGGACGCTGGCGATGTCCATTAGTAGATTGCCAGCAGGCGACTGCAAGCAAGCAAGCAAGCAAGCAAAGACAGGAAGTCCGCAGGCACGAGAAATAAGTATGCGGCAACACACCTCAGTAAATTTAAGACTTCGCTGCGCACCGGTCGATCGGCGTTTGTTCTCTGCTCCAGCTGGCTCCGTTGATCCCGACGACGAGTCGCGTCGCGCTCAAAGAGCTCGCCCGGGAAAGAGCGGAGCGCAGTGAAAGGCAAAGCCGGGTAGGAAAAGGTCTTTCATATATGCATATTCGCCGCTTTCCCATCGCCACCCGCCGCCGCTGCCGCCGCCGAGCGCAAGAAAGCGGGGATACGCTTCGGTGCGGTTCCGGCTCGACTCGCGCAACGTCGGGGCGACGATAAAAGCTTCGAAAGCCGGCGCTGAAAGCTCGCGCTGTTAATTAATAATTACCGACAAGTTGCTCTTCCTTTTGCGCAACGTATCTTCGTGTTGGGCGCATGGGGGGCGGCTGGCTGGCAGAGCTTTCAAGGTAAATGCGACGACGTCATCGCCATCGTCGCGTGCGCTTCGGAAGGAAGAACGGCGACAACGTGGCGGCGGCCAGCGCCCCCATCCCCCCACGCGGAGTATTATCAAAGTGACCGTGCGATCGGCTCGTAAAAGTTATAGATGGACGTGGGAGATAATCTGCTGTTATGGCTTGTCTCTCCGGCGGGCCGACTTGGCGCTCCGGAGCGAAATTGCCCGAGTAATCTCGTTGCGAAGGCAATTTATCGGATTAAAGATAGCCCACTTGACTATCATATTTATGGTCGTCGATAAGTGCGAGCGCGCTGCCGTTTGGACATTGCGCCGGCGGGGTGGAGGGGGCGGCGGATGAGAGGAGCAGCAGCTCTCTCAAAGTGCGCTGGAAAGTGTTGAAAATTGCAAATTCACTTCTCGTGTCCGGTAAAAAGCCCTGCCGACAGCGTTACATCTACATCTCCGCTTGGCGTCGCTGCATTTTCGCCCCGAAACTTTTGCGTCGTCCCTCCGTCGCCTTGTCGTTTTCTGGCTGGCGAGAACGAACCCGCGGACGGGCATCGTCCGAAGTCGAAGGATTTGCAGTGTGTGTGAGTGGGTGCAGGCCCCAAATCCCATTAGTCACCTCGCCTCCTCCCGAACCCCCTTATAAAGCATTAGCCGACGCATCTCATCAGGAGCACACGGCCGGCAGTCCCGTTAAAATAAACGCCGCATTATTAAAACAATGTCTCCGCTTAAGTGCCGGCGACGCGCGCCCGTCATATGGAGAACTATGGGGACGAGAGGCTAATTAATTAATCGCATCAGGCCACTTCATATCCCTTCCTGCGGATGAATTCATTATGAGGCCGATGTGGGGCATTTCGGCGGTCGATTGGATCTTCGCTAGTGATGCTCAAATGCAAGACTAAGACGAGAGTTAGCTAGTTAGCTGGGCTTGCGTAAATAAATCTGGTCTTGGTCTAGGTCTTGCGTAAGGGTCTCGCAAGAGTGTTGCAATTGAGATATTGAATCTTGTTTTTCAACTTTACAACTAACATTACATTTAAAAAAACTAGGTATAGAGAAAGAGGGCTAGATTTATTAAATCCGTTGCGGTCTATAACTGCGGTCTGAATATGGTTTACTATTCAAGATTATTCAATATTGTTTCTAGGTTGCATCTTCAATATCGATTGTAATATTTTATTTTGGATTGATCAATACTTTTTAGAAACTGAATCTTCAATGTTGAGGTTTATCATGATTTCAAGATTGGTCAATCTTGTAATAAAATTGACTCTCCAATTACTTGTTTTTCAATATTGAGCACTCAGTATTGAGTCACAATGTTGTATCAACATTGGAAAATTGAATCTTGTCGTGCAACTTTATTCAAGGTTGTAACTTGTAATGCCGTGTTAAAATTCTACATGGGAATCAACCAACTGATGGTTTACATTGCGTATGGTTCATCTGCCAGACGCTAGAGTCTTTCAGGCTAAGTCTTGTTCTTGCCAAAGTCTCACAGAATAAGTCTTGGTCATGTTCTTGCAAACATTATGCGGTCTTGCGAAAATTATGCAAGGCCAAGATCAAGACTGCAAAAGGAAGACCGATTTTGGGTAACACTAATCTTCGCAGCCGGAAGGAAACCTTTGTGGGCGACGCTTCCACGTCTCGTGCTCGACCTGCACCCGAATCGAATAAATGCGTGCGCGACTGCTTTGAGAGCAAGCTGTGTTCAATTGCACGCCGCCGCCGCCGCCGCCACTGGGGCTTGATTTAATCAGATGCCCGCGCTGAGGTCCGCCGATTGTTTGAGTTTCGGCAACAAATGGAACGATCGCCGCATGGCTTTCTTTGAGGGGCGGCACTGAGGCAAAGCCGGCCTTTATATTTGAATTCCTTTTTTGCCGCTGCTCGCGAAATTACGACGCCCGGATTGGAGTGGAAGTTGTGCGGACCGAAGGTTAGCCGCTCAGCTATTTGCATTAATTACTCAAAGGCTCGCGGGCGCTCGCTGCGTCGCTCCCTTTTTGCGCGTCGATTGCGGATCTCGCGCACTCGGTCATCCAGCCGCCCGCGCCGGCGGCTGATTTCGGCAAGATCCTTTATGGGGAGCCGCCATCTGCGCAGCGGAATGCGCTTTTAATTACGCCGTCGCCGCCGCCCACTTCATAATTGATATTAAAAACGCATTGTCGGCGCTCGTCGCGTGCATTGCGCGCAGATTGATGAAGGGCGTTCGGGGACCCTTGGTCTTGTTCGCACGCCGAAATGACCGGCACTTCATCTTATTGACGACCTTTATCTCCTAAATCAACACGGAAAGCGGCGTGCCGGAAGGAAGGCGGCATTGCATAAAACCTGCACTCGATTACCGAACACGGCTTCGGCGCTGTTCATCGATCAACCGGCGAAGACCCTCTTCTTCTCTCGCTCCCGGAAAGGTGAACGAGAGTCTGCGAGAAGCCGGGCATAAGATTGATTGACGCCGGCGGTGCATACGCCGCCGACGCGATAAGCAACGCGCATTGTCATCGCGTTGTCATCGGCGACAATGATTCGTTAGCACTCGTTAGGGCATCATTCAGCGCCGGCCGGAAGAATCGCTGCAATTACAATTACAATTCGCGAGCGTCTCGGAGCCCATGCCCAAATCCGATTTGCCGCTGAAGAGATCAAAGCGAGAGGAGAGAGAGAGAGAGAGAGCGCACGCGTTCGCATAAATAGCCTACCATGGGACCATCACTCACTAATCAGTTGCGCTTCAACGTGTCGTGCTCGTCGTTCGAATAGATTGCGTTGTAACATCACGGTGAACGGGAATCAAGCGTCGCGCCTGCGGTCGAGCGTCATTCACTATTTACTATCTAATCATGTTGTCGCCCTCGCTAGCACGCGTGTCCACGCGTGCAATGCATTTGGTCAAAATGTAAGCGTGATGATGATCTTCTTCTTCTCCTTCTTCCAGCGCACTTCTTCTATGGCCGGCTGCGATTCGGATTTGGAACAACACACATGTAGCCGACGTGCTTCTAATTGCGCCCGAGCGTCCGGCGGCCGCTCATTGCCCAAATCGTCGCGTAATCACGTTTCGTCCGTTTCGTATCCATCGCATTGTGTGCGCTATAATAATGCGTAGAGCGCCGCGAGCGTGATGTCAGCGAAACAGGTAAAAATCAAGGATGCGCGCCGCCGTTTGATGTTCGCCGTTTCTTTCATTTCGGCCGAGGTTCGACTGCGACGCGGTGGAAACACAACTTTGATCTGCATGCAATGCTACTCTCGAGAATCCAATTCGCGTGATTGCCAATATGGAGATGGAACGCACAATTAGGTAGATTTTCTGCTTGAACGTTTCTTCAAAGCATCGATCGCCTCAAGCATTCATTGATCCAGTTTCGCGTCGCGACTGCGTATCGAACCAGCTGCGCGAATGGTGACAAATAGGCTATTTAAATTGTGTGTTATTTCTGTTATCCCTGCTGGAAACAGCTGTCGCGAATCCAGCTGTTGCCAGCGATGCCGACTTCTTTCACTGCGCGAAGGGGCGGTGGATATTCTAATCGATGCATGTGCACTTCGACCGTTTAATAAACGCTCGTTGCTCGCTGCGAGCGACGTCTCACTCGCTGCGCGCATTGTCTGCGCGATCGCCGCCTCCGAGCGGCGGCGTTTCGGCGTCGTATAAATAACAAGGATAACAAACAAGGCGGAATACAATTATGCGCTCGTCGGAATGCTGGGAATTCTTAACGCGCCCATTCTGTCGCCTTAATTAAAAACTACCCCTCGAAGCAGTCCGCGGCGCCGCCACCATCGTCCGTTTCGACATGCGAACTTATTAAAGTGCGTCCCTTCGGCGGCGGCGAAGTGACGCCCCGGCCAAAACAATCCTCGTCGGAGGAGGTGGAGGAGGAGGACGACGACGACGACGATGTTCGCAGCTACGGTTGACCGAAGGGCCATTCTGGTGGCGGGCCGCTTAGACGCTTTTGCGGTGGTTGCTGCATCCCCCACGTACGCAAACTACAACTGCCGCCTCCGCCGCCTCCAGCGCTCTTCCAACGATCCAATATGGCTAATGCGCGCACGCGGCGGAAGACGTTTTAATTAGAATTTATTTGTGGCGGCGGTGGTTGTTATGCTCGCGCTCGGCACGCGTGGATGCGCCGGGCAAGCGCCCGACGGCGACGACTTCTTGCCGTTCGCCGGTGTCCTCTCCTCTTTGGGTGAGGCGCGGTTGCCAGGCGACGCTGCTCTCGCACTCTCCATGCTCTCGCCAAATTAGGCTGCGCACTCATTCGATGCATCGATAAGAAGCGGAAGGCGAAATGCAATCTTTGCGTGCATAATGAACGCTGCCGGCGCAAATTTTTGACGAAATCACATGCAATAAAAGAACAAACAGTGCGAGGGCAGCCCGAGGGCCCGCGGGCACACAATGAAGGAGTCATGTGAAGCCCGAAACACATGTATATGCAAATCAGAGAGCATTGTTCGGGGGCGAGTTCGCGCGTCGGTCTTAAAACTCGCAGCAGGGCGGCGGCGATATGAAGGTGTCGCGCGCCCTCGGCCCCTCGGCGCGCACGCGAAAAACGCGCCGTTGTCGCCCTAATTTCGCGTGCCTTCTATCAACTCGGTGGCGTAATGGGGTAGTTATTTAGTCGCAGCCGCCCCTCGCGCTATTAGGTGGTGTGCAGCATACGGCGAAGCGGGCGATTGCAAAAAGAACGCCGCCGAAGCAGGAGCAAGAGCACACACACACACAGAAAAAAAGCCCCGAGTGGAGCTCGTAATTTAGAGGGATGTCGGAATTAAGCGCAGTTTATAGGTAAACCAGCTTCGGTGCTCTTTAGCGGATGTAGCTCGGGGATACTGTTTTCTTAGCGTGCAACAGCAGCAGCGGGAGCAGCAGGAGTAGGACCCACCCCTTCCATTTCCGGCTTAATGCGCGTCGACGGCGCGCCGTATAAGTAGCTTGTCGGGCGGTGCGCGGCTTTTCCTGCTCACGGCGATCGCGAGTCAATAGGGGGCGCAACAATCAACAAACACCGCCGCCGCCCACCGCGCCCCCCGTCCGCCCTTCGACAAAAACGGTTCACTTTCAGTTTTAATATGAGCTCCCCGTGCGCTCGGGATAAGAATCCGCCGCATAACGGATACAAATTGCCGTGCACGTCATAAATTATTCGTTTTATCGTAATCCGGCGAGAAAGCCTCCAGCGGCGCTCGGCGCTTCTTCGAGCGCTGCTGCTGTTCCTGCTGCTGCTGCTGCTGCCGCCTGTCGATAGTTTCCCCCACCACCACCGCCGCCGCCACCACCGCCGTCTCCATCTAAAGTCTCCTGCGTGCATGTGTTGTTGCGTTATTGGAACGTCCTGCGAACCATCCTGCGCCACCATATTCCACGCGCATAAAACCATAAATCTCGCACTGATAAAAGGGGTTTCGGCGCGCGGCGCCGGCGAACGTGAAACGTAAACAACAGAGATGGCATTAGAGAAGATGCGGCGCGGTGGGGCGGTGAAGGAGTAGGGGGTGGTGGTGGTGGTAGCGGCGGCGGGTGGAGAGGGGGCGAACTGCGGCGACGGCGGCGACGGCGGCGTGCCCCGAAGACTGCCGCGATTCGCCTCGTCGCGCCGCCCCCGCGCCCCAGGCCGGTAGCTTCGCCGGGGGTCGAGCGACAATAAATCAAGACTTGGATTTAATTAAATCTTGCATTGAAGTTACGCGGGTCGCCGCTCGCCGCGCTGCGGTGCCCCGAGAAGGGAGATAGAGAGGTCCTGTTGGGGATATGCGCCTTACCAGCGTATTGCCGCCGCCACCGCCGCCGCCACCCGTGCGGCAGCAACACCGCCAAACCGCTTGCGCATGCTCTTCTCTCTCGCCGCCTCCACGGCCTTCCGTCGCACTCGCAACGCTGCGCGATGCGCCTTATTATTCGCAATAATAATAATAAGGAACGAGGCCATCGCTGCCGCCGCCGCCGCCGCCGCCGCTCGTTTCGGTTGATCAGCGCCCGCACGTGGCAAAAAGTCTATTAAAAATGCAATTTCCGTCGTGCGCAGCGCACCACGGCGGAAGTGAAACATTGTCTTCGCGATAAGAAAAAAGAGTTACCGGCGGACAACGATGGCGGCGGCGGCGGCGGCGGCGGCCGAACGCATTCTCCGACGTTGTTAATATTTATTAGCAATACTCACGAATCCTTTTAGACGCCCGAAAAACGAACGCGCACGAACGGGCCAAGAGGAAAAAAAAAAAGAGCGCGCAACGAACAATGGCGTTTACGCGCCATTAAGTAATCCGAAAACCCTTTGACTCCCAACAGGAAAAAGGGAATACTCGAGCATTTCCATATTACAGAGAGACTGAACAATTGAGGGAGTGCTCGCGAGCGAAGCGAACGGGCTTGGGAAGGATGCGCTCGCATTCCTAATGCAGACATGCGGATATTTTCCGAGGCGGTGGCGGCGGCGGCGACGCACGCTGCTGACATTGATGACATATTGACTTTGCATATTTGCCGATACTCTCCGCGTACACATGTAAAAGTATCACATGCGCGCCGCCCCCTTCGATGCGGCAGCTTTAAATCAAGCGGGGCGCGCGTGGGCGCCGATATTCGCGAATCTGACGGTTCGTTGATTCGACTGGGTTTGACAGCGCAAGGCGGCGAGTGCACAAGGAGGGGCTGGCGGGGGGCTGGCGGAGGCCGCAAAAGGAAAGGCAGCGCGCACATCGTCGAGCGCTGAATACGTTTGCATACTTAAATATGCCCGATGTCTGTGCATTTTAAGGTCAGGCGCACTCCAATATTTATACAGCCGTCGATCCACTCGCATCATCCACACTCGCAGGAGCAGACGAGCGAGAAAGCTCTCAGCGCGTCTCGCCTCTCTCATCGCAATCTCATAATCGCTGCGCAATGCTGCATGCATTGGAAAGACATCGTGAATGCAGGGTGTCCAGCATACGGAGGGACATAGAGTCCTAATGAGGTCCGGAGAAATTTTTTAAGACAAAAAATTCTCTTGGCATTTTTTCGAAATCGGCTTCGTTAAGGCCACACAACGATTTTACTGAAAGCGCAGAACG
>JAODFX010000001.1:54921-69598 GCA_027580035.1 Dorylogaster longipes | reverse complement strand
AAAATAGAAGGTAAGTTAAATTAAGCGCACAATACGAGTAAGTTTGTTCTTATATAATATTAGTTCATTTTAGATTAAAAATTAAGTGTGATTATTTAGTTAACAATAAGATGAGACTCAGCCAATCTTGGTCTTCTTCTTGCGCAAGAGTCACGCAAAACTCTTGCTATAAATATTTGCTAAAAAAGTAGCGTCGAAAACTTAGATTAACTTAAGTTGATTTTCATCATTAAACAATTGTTTATTAGTATTGAGAAAGAATTTTAGAAGTTGATTACCAAGTTCTTAATTAATAAAAGTCGAATTTTATACATATTGCGTATTTTATATTAATTTATTAATTGAAATTTTGTACATGAAACTTTTTAAAAACGCGCTTTGGCCCACCCAGGAGGAACCACGCAACAATCCCGAAATTGATTGAGAAAGTGTTAAAATGCAAATAAATAAATAGACAGCATGACGGGTATGAGTGTCGTCCGATTGCGGCCAGCAGACGATAGATGGCGCTCGTGTTGCATTGTGCGCTGGCTCTGTTTGTTTACGAAATGACGTGCTCGTCCTAAATCAATAAGGTCAGGTCAGGTTCGCTTGGCCGCCGCCGCCGCCGCAGCAGCCGTCGCATCGTCGTCATCGTCGGTCGTCCTACGCAAATAACACTAAAAGCAGTCGCTGGTAGACGCGTACCTGTCCACCTGCCCACTTAGCTTTGATTTATTGTAATTATGTATTATCATGGGGACGCGCTCGGCCGAGGACTACGACGACGGACGTCGAGTGTGCACGCGGCGCTCGGGCATCCATCTTAACTCTATATGTCACTGTCAACTCAACGCGTGCGCTTGTCGCCCGTCGTCGAGCCGACCTTCCGCCCCTCGCCGCGCGATGGCGCAACCGGCGCACGTCTAACGGTCCAATCGATTGTCTCGCATTTAATGTGTATCATCCATTCGTTAATAAACGACGCTCGGTTTTTCCTCGACCCGCGGCGCATTGTTAGTCACGCTCGGTAGTCGCTCGGCGACAACGGCGGGAAAAGTTCGCGTCATGATGCGCCGACTCGGGTGGTCCGAGTCGTCCGTCTCCTTTGTGCAATTATATTCCATCGCGCGTTATGCAACCCAACGGACGGAAGCGCACGCGTTCACGCTTCATCGTCGCGTGTCGTCTATTCTATTCTAGTCTAATTAGATTAAACGAAAAACCGTCTTCTCGTTGTCTCGCAGTCGCCACAGTCTCCGAAGACTTTTCCATTGTTTTGCCTGCGAAGCGCCGCCTATTGGCGAGTGGACGAGATGAACGCACGCGGCTCGCGCGCGACTTGGCACGATCAGCGTGCGTCTCGTCTCGTTGATAAATTCGAAAATTATTGCACGCGGATTATTTCAGTATGCTTGTTGGACGCACCAAGCCTTCGCGCCCAGTGCTCTGCGACGGTTAGTAGCTTACATTAAAGTAGGTAATAAATGGACGTTCGTCGACAATGACGCACAATGTGCGATTAACGCAAATTGTGGCCAAAACATCAAAGCAGTTGTTACTATTGCAAACATTCTCATAACTCTCGTCTACATAAAATTATGATGTTTCAATTTTCCATTTCTGGCCACGTAACTAATGAAATCTCGTTTGTTAAACGTAGAGATCGCTTGTTTTCAGCTAATTGTTCCTTTAAATCAAATATATATATTTATTTAAGAACGCATAGTTTGCTGAACTAATTTTATTTTTATTTTTTTATAATAACATAAAGTTCAGGGTAATTTAACTTTCGCAAGTATTTAAATCAATCATAAGTTGGCAATCTATGCACGAATTGTTGCACATACGAAATGGAAACTTGAGTACTTTTTAACATCATACATACAGTAAGTCTGTATTATGTCGTTTGCTATCTTTCATGCTAAAATTACCCCCTGAAAGTTAGTTACATTCATTTCCCAAATGCTAGGAGAGCTCCACGTTAGCAGAACGCAGGTTAGGATTTGTTTTTGTCCCTAACTATCACCATTCACCTATCACCTACATGCATTAATAAATAAAATCTGAATTAATTTCTATTGGTTTTTAGTCTTTTTGTATTCATCGAAATATACTTATTTTCGGGTTTATTTTCATAAGTTCCTGGCGACATTTTCAGATAGCGTAATTAATTTGAGTTTTTGAATTTTTGTAATCGATTTTGAAAAATAATTGAAACTAAAATTAAGAGTAACATTTTCCTGAAAAAAAAATTATTGATAGTATTCGATGGAATTATTTCCGTATAAAAGTGTGCATCATTTTGCTGATGTGGAGCAGCTAGAATTAATAGATTTTGGCCAGGACGTATGTAAATATCTAGAGAGCAAGCAACATGAAAGCTGCATGTCAAACCAACAGGCAGTAAAGAAACGAGTGCTTAAATCCATATGATATACACGGCTCGTTGCGTTCGAATCTAATAAATTGTGTCACATATATCGGTGGCACTTCGGGCACAGTTTACGAGCGTCAAGTGCGGCGGCCAAATTTAGTCCACCCAATAAACACGCAGCACCTCGCAGCGCGGATGCGCGCTGATGGCGGCCACTCGTCGGTGTCGCCAGCCATTATCCGCAACCAGACGCGCATCGTTCGCGACCGGCGGCCATTGCGCATCGCGGCGCCATCTTCTTTCGCGCAATGCAAACTACGCTAATTGAGATCGGGTGAGTGAGTGGTGGCGGCATGCGTGCGTGTCGCGAAGAGTAATGGGCCAAACAGGTGTAAATCGCGTTCGGCATATTTTCGCGTCGCGTCGCGTCGCCGCTCGTTGGCGCAGGTTGATGCCGTCTCCTCGCGCCCCGAGGTGATTTGTGGCGTTCGGCGCCGGCCGTTATTGACAATGCGCTCGCTCGCGTCGGCCGAATATAGAAGCAGCCAGCAGCCGACGCGGATAATGTGCTGTCCCACTGGGACGGCGCAACGATGAGCGGACGGATACATAACCGTCTGTCAAGTGTCACATCGCGGATGTGAGTCATGCGAAAGTGGTGTCCATACGATTACGCGGCACCGCGCCGAATGACAGATTTATGCTTGACACCCGTTGACACAGCTTGCTGCTGCTGCTCCTGCTCTCTTGGCGTCTATCACGTGTAATGCTGCCCAATACGAGACTTAGCTAATCTTCGCATTGAATAAACCTGGTCTTGGCTTGGGCTTGGTATTGTTTTTACACAATTATTTAATTTAAAAATTATTCTCTCCTTGTCACGCACCCCGCGATCGACCTGTCAACGAGAATATCGTAATCACTTACCGGCCATAAAGTCCTTCTCCTCTCTCCTGCTCACTACTTGCCTACGAAACGTTCGACGGCGGAACGCGTAACTGCTTGGGTGTGTACGTTTGCACACCGGCGGAAGTTGGAGGAACATAAATAAAGCAGAAAACAACACAAATCGTGACTTATTCATGAAGAAACTTTCGACTGTTTTCGCCCGCACTGTGCTTTCGCTTGCGTTCTCCCTTTCGACGGCTCCGCTCGCGCGCTGCTTTTTCACCGCTTTTCACTTTTATTTATTTGCTTCGCGTTCGTAGACTTTATTAAAAATCATAAAGTTGCCGAGCCGGTGCGAAAACATACCTGCCAACGATCACCGTGAACGACCACAAGCATCGAAGAATCTCAATTAAAAAATTGAGAACATCATTGCCCATTTAGACATACATATTATACACTACATTTCAATCTCAGCAATATTATAGAATGTAACCATAATTTTTACGCAGAAATTGCGCAGAATATCCATTTATCTGGCAGTATTGCAAAAGAATAAAATAATAATTTAAACAAAAAATAAACAAAAATCTAGATACTATATAAATTAAAATTTTATTTAATGATGCATATGGAAGTATCCCCAAACATAAAAGGTGATAGTTATGAACCAAATGGAAAATGGAATTTAACCAGCCTTAAAACCAAATTTTATTTGTGTTATCAATGATGAATGGAATGCAAGAAAGTACTGCCATGGCCAACATAGAGAGGTGCCCAACATCTAAAGATGTAACTTCACCGCTTCCACTGATACAGGTGGCCAACTTGTAAGGGTGGCCAACTTGACAACTTTTTACCGTATAAGGGAAATATTTATATAAATCAGCAGTTTGCAGACGACTTTAAAAATAATTGATTTAAGCAAACACGATTGTAATTCAAACGTAAGATTGAACAAATATTTGAATTGAAATCGCAAGGGTTCGGACATATACGGTTAGTTCAGTTCCTACGCTCACTCATAGAGGGCAGAGCGTGCACGTCGCAGAGCAAAGTCAAGCGCATGTTATGCCGTTGCATTTGCAAACATATCACAACTTGTTGCGTCCATAAATTATCGAATGCGCTTCAAGTACGAATGCGCGCACGTATATTTAGCACGACGCTCGATGCCACTGCGCGAACGAATACTTTGTTGCCGTGCGCCGTGCGCAGATATCAATAACGATCAGCGCAAGGACCAAATAAGCATTGGCGACAATCATTCACGGCGCAGCGTGTGCAGCTCGAACGCGCGCGTGGGAACGAACAGATCGGATAATTAGCGCTGAAAACTATATTACGCTATTTATACGCGGCGGTCGGCGGCAGTTGATAATTTGTCTCGGCCATTAGCGTGGCGGACAAACGCGTCCCCGCAGCGCAGACGCATTCGTCAAGCTTTCACACACCTGGCACCCGTCCGTCACTGCTATTATGTACGATTATTGCCGATGCTTAGCGCGTCGCTGCCGCCACTACGCACACACACACACTCTCTCTCTCTCTCTCTCTCTATTAATACGCAGGGTGGCCGGCAGCTAAAAATATTTGATGTCCACCGGCGTCCGCCCGCAGCCGAATTCACGCCGCTTCGTTAGCGTGATGCGAATTAATTCAAGCCGACGCTGATTATGTATTTGCTGCGTGCGCTTCGCCGCCGCCGTGCGCAATTTATTGCGAAGCGGAACTTTGCGGCGGACGACGACGACGACGACGAATCTCTCTCGGTGGAGTTCCCCTCCTCCCCGTATGCACCGAAAGCGCTCACACCACCCCCGCCCCCTCGAAGCGCTTGAGCGCAAAACGGTTGCGGACTTGTAACGTCATCATTTTGCCGTCTCCAAGAGATGGCGGCAGCGTCGGTAATTGCCATTGTTCGATAAAGTTCGTTTAAATCTAATACATTCCCCCGACTGCTGACTCGGTGGAATCTGGACGCGATGCACAACACCGCCAGCGACGCCACCCCCTCCTGGTCATTGCCACCACCGGCGGCATGCAAAATAGGACGAGAGAGAGAGAGAGAGAAAATGCCAGAGCGTGGAAATAGTAAATAATCGCTGGTGGCGTTAGGACCGATCGTGGAACGAAAGCGCGATGGAGGGGGAGGTGGGGGGTCGTGGTGGTAGATGATTTACACCGAAATGGCTTTAATAAAACATCCAGCGGGGTACGACGATATGACGGGCGACGCGTCGAGGGCGTCCCGGCCGGTTTTCCTTCCTCGACGGAGGCGGCGGCGGCGGCGGCGAAGGGGGTTAGTTCACTCACATGCCTCACCTTTGCTCTGCATGGCGAGTGTCCGTGCTGCGCCCTCCGGAGATTTATAGACGCAGACCGAGTGACATCGCGGGCCCCGAACGCGTTTAATTATAATACTTTATTGCCCAATAAATCTACCTCCGCCGCCGCGCGGCCCCGCTTTGAGGGATAGCGTTCAATTCGGGGAGACCCTGACATATTTTACGACCGAATTATGCGTTATTCCTGCTTGCCTTTCTTTATCTTCCCTCGCTCCACTTCCAATCCGAGACGTCGCCAGCGTTTGCTCAAAATTCGTTGTTTTCTTTTTTTTTTTTTTACTTCAACGTCAATCCGCATTCAGTTCCATTTCATAGATGGCGGTTGTGGAGGTTCTATTTTTTATAGCGTTGTGATCGCATTTGCAAGCCGGTAAGCAGGAAAAGTATGATGACGGAGAGGTTCTCGAGACCATTACCAGAAATAGGAAAGCAGACGAGCAAAGGGAGAAAAAGTATTAACGACTTCTGGGATGCAGTTATAAAAGCAATGCGGCGCGTCAGTGACAGTCATAATTCATCTCTAATATCCATCATCGATTACGGCAATGCATTGGAAAATTGCGCCGCGAAAGGAAAATATTATGTGAATATATACGAGTGGCGCTGACTTCCGCCATCCTTCACCGTTGCCATTCCTCCTCCCGCAGGGATAACGCGATCCGAAGTCATGCGAGCGCTCTCGACGCGTTTAATTGGCAACACGTGCGCATTGTTGTTCGACGGGCGGTCTCCAGATGTCGGTGATGCAGCGCCTTCCCACCACCGCACCACGCTGATAGATGGCGGCGTGATCTACCACCCGCCGCTGACTCTTCAACGCTCGCTCGCACTCTATAAATTAGATCCCACTCATCACGAGACAAGTGAATACCGTCATCAGTCAGCTCCGCGCTGCCGGCAGGCGTCACACTCGTCGCGATCGCAATAGCGGCGGCGGCGTGATCGATGCGCGTGATTTCTTCGACTGCGGCGTCGCCCCCGGACTGATTGAACGCGTATTAATGATGATGACGTCTGAAGCGGCGGCGGCGGCGCGACCCCCGCCGCGGACAAATGATCGGTGTCGGGCGCGAGGGTCGCGTGCGCCGCGTCGCCGCTTCTTCGAATATTAATCGCGACGCATCAATCGACGCCCGCGCGCCGCCGCCGCCGCCGCCGCCGCCAGGTGGCGATGGGCGACCGCATCGCTCATTAATCAGCGCGACGTGCGCTTGAGGTCCCGCTGACTTACTTTCAACACACAGCAGCCGTCCTTCAAACTGCCGGCGAGCATTATCGATTCCGGGAGCCGGAAACGCGTAAGGGGCGACGTGTGCGCGTGCGTGTGTGTGTTGATGAAACGTCTGGGCGAATGACAGGGACGTGGAAAGTCCGAACGAAGTCCGAAGTCGGAGTGACAACCCTCCGCGCCGTGTCGCCGCCGGGCGAAACCCCATTTCCAACGACGAACGACGATTTTCAGATCAATGCCACGAACCGAGTCCGCCTGCAATCCGTCGTCCGGACGACGAGACGACGCGACTCTTACCTGTCAATCGAATCCGTCCGCCGTCCGTTACACTTGTCGCGTTCGTTTTTATTTTTATACCTAATTAATCGCGCTGACTGCAGCCTGTCAATCACGTCCCGAACCGAGCATCAGGTAGGTAGAAGGTGCAGCCAAACAAAAAAAAAACGCACGACCAGAGCCCGAGCGGATTTCTTCTTAATTGCATCCGTCGTACGGATTTGCTTATCTTCGAGCTTAATTAGCGTGATTGATCGACTGCGCGTCGGTCGATTCAGCGGAGTGACACGTCGAGACGTCGCAATAAACACGGTCGCCACGGCGCATGCATAAATATCCACGGTTTCGGTAAAAAGCCCGCCTGCAAAGTAAATAATAAAAGCAGTGCCAGCAGTGTGGCACAATGCCTTCGCACTTTCGGACGCACGTCGTCGTTGTCTTCGCGTCCTCCACCTCCCGCCGCTCTCTTGTCGTTCGCGTGTCGCGGCGAGGAAGGAAATTGAGCTCGGACGCGGTTCGGCACGCGAGAAAGGACCCCGGAGGCGCAGTGGGGTATGGACGTAGGCAGGCCGAGTTCATTGCATATGCAACGTCTTTCAAATTGTCAGTTTAAGCGGAAAAGTATTTGTCCCGTTTAGGTCCGCGCTCAGCTCAGCTGACAAGCACGACAAGAATATTGCGCGAGCTTAGTGGACTCTCTCTCGCGTGCGCCGTGCGTTTTCGGGCTTGCAGCCCGCAAGATGGACAATAAATTAAATGAAATGAAATTGAGCGACCAGCCAGCTTCCCAGGCGTGCAATGAGGCAAGTTTTAATCAAAGTCTTAAGCCGCAGCAAGGAGAAGCGTATGAAAAACTCACCTTGAGTGTACGGGAAGTATGGGAGAGCACGCACAAAGTTCGGAGCGCACGCGCATGCGAGCCGCTTATAGTTGACTAAAGTGCGCACGCCGTGCCGGAGAGCCACGAACCTCAAACGTCTCCTCTCCGGGGGGCGCTCCGCGTCGCACGCACCCCAACACGGCGTCGCGCGCGTGCGCGAGGGTGGGGGTGGGGGGGAGCTGCTGGTTTCGGAGGGTTGGAAATGTCGCTGCGACGGTGGCGACCCGATGACGGCGGATCCCGGCAGCCTGCGTCTGTCGCTCGCAGACTCGGACATGTCATGTCTCTTTGCTGTCTCTCGCCCGACCCTGCTGCGTTCAGCTGGCCCGCGCGCATTCAAAGAACTCGTAGATGGCGCTGCACTGCGCACGACCCATACCCGCTGAACATGTCGCTCGCGGCGCACGCAAGCACACAATGTGCAAGGTAACCCGTTGTCTGCTGCTGACAGCGCCATCTAAATATGCATCTAACTATCGGTACCACATCGAAGGATTTACTCTCATCATAAGCAGAATATGGATGGGGTGGAAATGTAATTGCAACAATGCTTTTATTTAAGCCAGATATGCTCACCGTACTATGTTTAGTGCAGCTAGTTAAGGTTCGATCCTATGATTGCAGAGTTCATTTCTTTGTCCAAAGGCATTTGTTAAGCATTCCCTTGAAATGCTTGAAGGAATAAAATTATTTTGCATCTGCAAATATGGAGTTTCAAAATAATAGAAAATTAGAAAATGTATACGCTGACAGAATCTAAAATTCTTTTCATTAGTTTTTGTGCTATATCTAGTGGTTAATCAGCAAACTTAAAAAATTTACTATCCAAAAAAGGATTTCTGTGTGATGGTGGCCGAACAAGTGATATATGATTCCTATAGGACTTTTTCCGCAATCAGCATTTCGATATCTCGAATATTTTTCGAGTTATTCGACATTAATTAAGTCGAATTTACTATATCTCGGGAACGGTATGTCCAATTGAAATGGTGTTAAGTGCATATTGTAAAGCTCAAAAAGCACTACAAAATGAGATCTTACTTGTTTAAGTTTGCTCTGAATTTCTTGAAATTTAAACTGGTTATAATTTAGTTAATGATAAGACAAAGCTGCTTTTATCAAAAGTGTAGCTCATTCTTCGTACCTGCAATTAGTCATTTTTACAAAAAATATTGCTCAATATTTGGTAGATTGAAAATTTTTCGGTTTTCCGATGTGATTTAATGAATTCGCAAACATTTATACAATATTTAATGGAAGGCGTTAATTAATGTTAATTTTTTGCTTTATCGTGGAAGGTGATTTAGGACAAAGATGTAAACATAGGGAATCAACGGAATGTTTGTACATGTTTTTGAATTTACCTAGAAAACTTGTAAATTATCAAGCATGTAAAACAGATGCGCGTTGCAATGAAACTTTCAGATCACGCTTGTTTGCTACTGTATTCTTAGGATTTCACTTAATCCATTATGCTTACAAAATGAATATGAAACCAGCAAATCAAAATTCTAAAATCATGCACTGCAATTATGTTTTGTACGCAAAACTTTATGAAGTTTGTGAAGGGCACATAACATCACATTTTAATTCTCATTGTCAGTTGGATGTTCTTGGAAAGATTCGTTGCATAACAATGTTTCCTCTAAGGTGCGCTTGTGCCATGGATTTTGCATCTTTGTTCGTCTGCAAAATGTGCAATATTAGAGGGAACCTAGTTTATGGTTTTATTGCAACTAGAAATCTCTCTAGGTTAGGTTAGGTTAGTTCTTATTGTTCTTAAATTACCCTTCCATGTACTTCTCATGAATTTTACGTTTCAAGGTTTCATGATATATGAGCTCGAAGTTAAGTGAATCGATTACAAATGTATGAAGAAAACATTATCAGAAAAATCTTTTATGATGAGAATATTTTCTCTTAAGGCTTGTTAAAAAAAATTATAATAAGATTTCGAACTTGTTCTGAGAAAATTTTCATGAATCTTCTTGAGAATTTTCCATCACTAGAACCGATTTATCGCTATTTTAAACATTTTTGCCACCAAGTATCGAGTATAGTGTAGCGAATTTTAAACTTATGAACTTTTTGAAGTCGAAATCAATTGACCATTGCCGATTTAAGGATGATGCATTTTTTAAAATTCAAATTTCGCGCGTAAATAACTTCTTTTTCGACGTTGCCATATTTGATTTCGTAAAATACTCAAAACCAAGCAAGACGAAGTCTCTAAAAAGAAGGTCAAATATTTTTCAGCTTTTTAGCAACCCTTTCGCAAAATATCAGATTTTTTTTGCGTTTTTAATAGAGTTTTCACCTATTATAAGTGGACTTTTATAATGCTACTATTACATTCAGCTCCTACCGCTGTCATAGTTTCGGCGAATGCCAGAGGTCGAAACGTGTGTTTCCACGACTGCCATTGGTTTACGGAAGCGGCAGCAGCAGGCGCTGAATCTAAATTAGCCATAAGACGCCATGTTAAATAATAAACTTTAGACTTCATTTACCGACAAATAAAAAAAGACAACATTCCGAACCAGTCCTCAAAATTTGGGAACTTTTTTGCGTTTTGTTTTCACTATAAAACGTCCTTAATCTTATCTTAAATTTGGTCCGTAGTTCGTCGGAGACATCGGCAGTACATCAGGTCGAATATTTCGCAACAGATGCTGGCAGCGAGAGTCGCACGCATGGCGCAAATGCTCCTTCATTACACGACGGACTTGCACCGCAAAAGACGACGACGACGACGACAATGACAACGGCGGCGGCGATCGTTTTACGACCGCACAGCTGCAATCGCAGCGTGTTTTTTACGCCGCTGTTTCGGACCGCGGACGAACTGCGCCGAGCGCAGCATTCTTTGCACAGCAACGGCGGCGAACAGGAAGATTGATCATCCGAGTCGCGAGTCGTAATCCCGTCTGCGTCTTTACATCCGGCTTACGCTTCCGGCAGTGGCGGCGGTGGCAGGCGGGCAGGGATGTTCCCAGCACATCATGATATCTCGTGTGTATCTGTCTCAGCGGCGGCGAAAGCGGCGAAAGCTCTCGCCGAGTGCATAAGATTAATAGCACGCGGTGTTTATCCTGTGTAAATGCTATTAGCGCATTTAGGCATTGCGCTGCCGCCCGCCCCGCGGGTGATTTATCATGCATTGCTAATTATCGGAAGATGTATTCGTGCGCGCCGCCGCCTCCGCCGCCGGCGAGAGACGCATGTCGAACGTCGAGGAGGCGCAACGGGTGTTTTCCTCGCCGTAATGGCCGGGGATAAATCGCAGCCGCGCCGTGGCTTTAATTGATTTAATTACATTGTGTTAATTAGGGTGCGGGCGCAATGCGGAAATAAGACGGCGGCGGCGACGGCTGTGGAGGAGGCGGCGGCGGCAGGCAGGCAATTTCGTGAGGAACGCGGAATGGGCTCGTTTCGCCGCCCCACGAACGCGCGCGCGGTCGGTCAGCGAGCGCGTTCGGTCGATGCGCAACAACAGGCGGCTGCGGCCGCCTCCGCCGCCTTCGCCGCCGCCGTCTTACGTCGCGTCTATGAATATCGTTCCGCACTGCATACTCGATACTTCAGCCCCTCGATGGACGCTGATCTACGAAAGGGACAAGGGGGACCGAATGGAAATCATTTCTTTTCTATTTCATGTCCTTTGTTTTCCCTGCTGTGCCCTATGTTCTATTGATATCGGACACATGAAAGGTTTTTTCGATAAAGTTTTGAAAAATTAAAGAACAAATTTCATTCATTCAATGGAAATTCGTGTATTCTTGCTTAAAAAGCGACCAATAAGAGATTAAACACATTCATACATAGTTTAAAATTGCACTGTATACTCGATACCTTAACCCCTCGATAGACGCTGATCTACGAAAGGGACAAGGGGAACCGATTGGAAAACATTTCTTTTCTATTTTATGTTCTTTGTTTTTCCTGCTGAATCCGATGTTCTAAAGATATTACATGTTTGAAAAAGTTTTCTGTTCAGTTTAGAAGAATTAGTAACTGTAAAGAGGCTTAAGTCTTTTTGAGAAACTACGCTGAAATCATTCAAACTAAAAATTTAATTTTTTTCAACTTTTAGAATTATTCAAATAACTCGAAAACTATTCTATATATGAAAATATTTACAAATTGTAAACTGAGCTCTCAGCGAATATTTTTTTAATTTTAAAACTTTACTAAAAAATCTGAGAACACTTTATTGTTCTCTAACATAATTTTAATTACTAACCATCAAAAGCACAATTTCTTAAGTTAAAGAGCAATGATGGCGGTAAAGAATAAAAATGTAAAAATGTGATTACAATTCACAATCATAATCTAATCGTTGATCTATATTCTGTCGATAATGCTGCAAATGAAGACGAAACAACCAAGTATCCAACACAATTTTCATCATTTTTATCAAGGAAGAAAGTGTTACTTTATTCCTCGCAAAAAACAAAACACTTTATAAATTTTAGGAGAAACATACATTTGCAAGCTTTTTCTCTATAAAATAAAAGAAACATTATAACTGCATTTTTTCTTGCTGTAAATAATGTTTTTTAATAAACGGTGTGTCTTTGCAATTATTAGTAAAAGTCGCAGGCATCAAATTAATTAACATGCATTAGGATAGAACAAAGATATAGAATATGTCAACGATTAACTTTGTGCATGCGGAGTGGAACAAAGAGAGTCGAAAATGTGCGAGCGTCACTTTGATAAATCAACGATTAGTACGAATTCGTGCAATTGTTACAATAAGGGAGCAAGTCGGTCGCGCTCGGCTCCTTCGTTCGGATGATTGCGAGCCGTGCAGCGGACGCGTTGTTATCCGATCGCATTATTCATCTGCACGGTGGCGGCGGCGGCGGCGGCATGTAAATGAAACGGACTGACCTTTTCCGGTCGGCCAACGGCGCAACCCGCCGCGATAGCACGCCAGCCGAGCGGAAAACTGCGGCGGCGGCGGCGGCGGCGGCGGCGCGATCGAATAAATTCGGCGAGCGCCGGCGTAAGAAGCGCACCGCGCCGGACTTGTCGGCGATTAATTTCGGCGATTAATCTCGTCGTGGGACGCACATGCTCAGCACGCATTTTTAATAATGCCCCTTTTGTCCCCACTTAAGATTCGATCCCGAGGGCGGCGATGGGAGCTCGGCGTCTTCCTTCCTCACTCCGCCATCACCACCTTCAATAAGTTGCTAACATATTTCTTATGTGTCCTTAAAAAATCTAACCCAACCTCAACTCTCTCAACTATTCCAGGCCAGACAAATTAATTGAACAAGATAACATGCCGGAAATACAAACAAATAGCAGCTACAAGATAGAAAATAGAAAAATGGTAGAAAACTGACTTAAATTTACGCACACACTGTACGAATTAATTATGACTTGGCATGAAAACCTATTACGTTGACTGACTTTGCAATGACAGGAACCAAACAGAAAAAGCGAATAAAGTTAACGTAACTTCAATTCGAGAAAATCAACAAGTTCAATCCGAGTTCATACGTTCACTTTTAGCCTGCTCGAAATACAATAAAACTTAAACGTATTAAACTAGTTAACGTTATTTGGAGAAAGTCACGCCATCTACTAATTACTGACCACGATTCTTCCAAACTACTAATGTGGAGCGAAAATCATTGAAAATTTTTTCTCATAGCTTTGAAATATATTTTTCGAAACAGTAGCTAGTACAAAAACAATGAATTCAATCCGAGTAAAAATATTCATCCTCAATTCGTGCAGCGAATGGGCTGTAAAAGAAGTATGATTTATTTAAGAAACGTATGCACAGTGCGAATCCGGTGTATTCCTTCAGTTAAACTACCATATTTTAGTACCTGGATCTGTTTCTCGTTTCTGTTTAGGTGCGAATTTAAAGAAGTTGTACAATATTATAAAGTCACACTTACGAGTTCCGAGATCGGGTCATTTCGGTTGAGAATTTTCATCTTCAAATCATTCAAATCATTCTATAACTACGCATTCATATTACAGCAATGTGAGCGTATATTTTACCCTTGACTACCGATTAAGCCAATAAATAAATTTCATAACTATATCCCATTGCAGATTGAAAATCTTTGAGGAAGCACGCGGATTGATAAATATAATAGAGGCAATTCCACTGCAGCACAAGTATTTTCGAAATGCAAAAAATACATATTTAATGTCTAACTAGTTTACTTGTCACTTGTTTCGGTGTGTTGCCACATGTTCCATGGCAGTGGCAGTGGTTGGTTATAAATCAGCTCGCGAATGAATATGGAACGAATATTTTTAGCACAGCGCACACAGACACAAACACACATCTATTTGTACTCGCGGCGAACGAAACCACCTTATTTGGCAGGCATTAGACGCGAATTCGCGAATTCCGTCCATCCACGGAAATGCAAAATGCACACTCGCCAACAGCTGTGTTGGCGAGGTCGTAATGTGAGGTTATACACACGTCCGGCCAACGGCGTAATGATGATGACGGTTTGCGAAAGGTTAACGCGAATGGAGACTGAGTGCCCTAGTAAGAAATTTTGAGAAATGATAGAGTGCATTATTTACTGAATGTTTATTAACTCCGTTTGATCTGCTTTGCTGTGACTTTTAAACTATTGAGCCTCAAAGTAACAAATTTGAGCTCAGACGTCATTACTCAGAAGCCCTCTAACGATCTTGAACACAACTTTTGA
>JAODFX010000001.1:7915-23894 GCA_027580035.1 Dorylogaster longipes | reverse complement strand
TGATGACCATGATTATAGCCTAGAAGAATCTTCAAGTATTTCGTTTTCGAGTTCATTATTTCATTATTATATTCATAGTTTTCTACTTTTCTAAACTTTAAACGCGTAAGTATATCTCAAATCTACATTTTTGTAGTTGGCCGGCAAATTTGGAATGATTTTCGAAAATATATTGTCTATAGAAGTACGTAGGATTTTTGTTTTATATTGCATAGTTCATTTGTTATTAACAATTATCTGACGATTTTTTTAGACAAATTTCTCATTTGTCACTTTAGAAATGCGTCATTTTCTCAAAAATCAATATATCGAAAAAATCCTACGCCATTTCTGCAATCTCAATTTAATTCGTAATATTTTGAAAATAAAATCGAGAAAATGCCCATTTTCTCGGCCTCTGGGGTGGCCTAAGGCCTTAAGAGTAGCTAATTCCAGCTAACAATAAGTTATTGATCAGTGAAGATAACTTAAAAGTTGTAAGAAAGAGAACTGTTGTAGCGTGTTGGGCACATTTCACGCTGGGTTGCGAAGTGCACTCGCCAGATGGCGCACTAAGTCCGATGGCGTTGAGAAAATCGAGGTGATCGAGGTGTGTTCGCTGTTGGTTGTTCGGTCGCGGTGACGCGTTGAGCGAACGGAGCGCGCTCGGGCGGCTTGGGCTGGTTTTGTGCGTCGGCGTCGGTGGCGTCGGTGGATCGGAGCGGCGGGCAGCGCGCTGCGCAACAGGCAGGTAACGAGCGCAGCGAACCGTGCAGGATCGCCGTCGTGCTGAGCGTGCTAAGCGTGTGCGTCGCTGTCTGCTGTCGATCGCGCCCAAGTCGCTCGTTCGCCTGGTTGCTAGTCGGCGTCTTGCTCGCCAGCGAGCTCCTCTCGGATTCGTGCTGGTTCTGGTTCGGTCAGTGACTCAACGCGAAACGTGTAATGCGTGTAATGCTGTCCCGACGTGCGCTCCCTGCGACGAGTTGAGCGGCCGACGCTACCATCCAGCTCCCAGCTCGCTGCGCTCTTCGCCCACCCGATTAGGTAAACAATCGCGCTCTCTCATACTCTCTTGTGCCCTGCGTCCCCTGCTCGTAACCTGGACTTGTTTCTGTTTTAGACATCATCGCTCGAGTCTCGTTTGATTGTTCATCTAGAATTGCCACAGGATGTTTAAATTCATCAAGCCAAAGGGGCCGCATGTCGCTGTTGAAAGGCAAAAGCTGCAGAAGGAACTTTTTTGTTATCGTAGGGTGAGTTTCCCTATTCCTAAGCTCCACAATCTAACCACAAATACTGTCAATACCATTCAACATCTACTTGCATTATCACAAAATCAACTTCTGTTTGCATATTTGTTTTATCACATCACAGTTGGAAAGCATAACTTTGCTATCATTCAGCAGTGCTGTTTATATTTGTATCCATTAAAGTGGGTTCAGATCACAGGTTTAAGTGATTCATTCCATCTGTGTCAATGAAGTGAGATAACAGCATCGTATGTATGGGGAGCCAGTCTTGTCATTTCGCATGAGTACACTCATTTTCCAGTTATCCATGCTTTGAACAGCCAGAGCAATCATTGAGTAAATAGCTGATAGCCGCTATCTAATCGGGCCAGTTACGTGGCGCGTCGCACCTGCACAAAGAACTGAAAAACTCATTACAGGATCCATACATTTGTGCACAAGACGAAGGAAGGACGGGAGAAAAGTTATCGAGTGTGCGCTCGTAATGTATTTACTGTTTGATAAGCGCCAATCCGCTGCGTGATTATATTGCGATTATTGCGAGTGGTTGTCGAAAATTGTAAAGTCGCGCAATTAAAATGCCGAGCGTATGCGCGATATCGTACGGACAAGTAGAGAAAGGCCCGGCGATTAGTACGCGCTCAGGGTCAAAGCCAAAGACAGAAACGTGAATGGCTCACCGAGCAACCGGCCAGCCGCTTGACAAACGCACAGCGCACCTTTAACATAGCATCGAATTCCGCATTGAAGTACGCTAATTTGCCATTCCAACTTTGCGCCTCTGGTCAGGTTGGTTTTGCTAGGAAAAAGAAAGTGGGCAGGATGAGCTGCGGTAAATTTGCATTGAAATTGAATCGCGATTTTATGATCGCCCATCTTCGTCTGCAGTTAGAAACCGACGTGCATAGATTACTGCCTGGGCAATGTGCTCTCCTGCTGTGGCGAGCAACGAAAGTGCCCGATGAAAGCACACCGATGATCGTAATGATGATGATGTCACGCGCTCACCAATCTTATGCATGCGGCGCTAGCTTAGCGTCGATCATTTCATGCATGAACGTATTTCCTGCCCGACGCCTTTTCGAAGCTCGTGTTGCGCTTCGACATTCTTTTATGCATGGATTTGGTCACACTTTGGAGGCGAATGCTCTTAATGTGACGTTCAGCGTCACAGCTGATTGTGAGTCAACTATGCATTGATCTTTACGATGCGCCGTAATTGACGGGCAATTACGTCGTAAATTGAGTGCCCGGCTGGCCGTTATCTCGTTAGCACGCGTCGCGGTGACGTATGTCGATTGCACGCAGGGTTTGGCTTCATCTCGGTTACCATGCATCGATCCAAGCAGCTCGAAACTGATTTTCGATTTGATTGGTAATTCCGCCTTCTCGCAGTATCGACATGTGGGCGGAACGACTCGCTGCCTGGCTCCCTCCGTCTATAACGCGCCTCCTTGTGCCATGTGTCCATAGACGCTGCAGCATGGCTTCCCGCACAAGCCGACGGCGATGGCGTGGGACCCAACGCTGCGCCTCCTCTGCGTCGGCACGGCGACGGGCGCCATCAAGGTCTTCGGCAAGCCGGGCGTCGAGTTCTACGGCCTGCACGCGGACAGCGTCGCGGTGACGAAGATCGTCTTCCTGCCGAACGCCGGGCGCGTCGTGTCGCTCTGCGAGGACAACTCGCTGCACCTCTGGGAGGTGAACAAGAGTTCGCTGGTGCAGGTGAAGAGCCACGCGATGGAGGGCAAGCTGAAGAAGATCAGCGCGCTGTGCGTCGACAGTCGTGCGGAAAACCTGCTGCTGGGCACCGAGGGCGGCAACATCTACATCCTGGAGCTGAGCTCGTTCGTCATGTCGCAGGAGATCATCTACCAGGACGTCGTCATGCAGAAGTAAGTCGTCGCCGGCTCGCTCCTCGTTGCTCATTGTTTGTTTGCAGCGCGTCGCACAAGCTGAATCCCGGCGCTGTTGAGTGTCTGCTGGAGCAGCCCGGTGAGCCCGACCACTTGCTGATTGCGTACAACCGCGGCCTGATCGTCCTGCTGCGCCGGCGTGACTTCAGCGTCGCGAAGAAGTTTATGCCCAGCCAGCAGCTGGAGTCTGTGTGCTGGCATCGCGACGGCCGCTCGTTCACCACGTCGCACAATGACGGCAGCCATCTCACGTGGAGCGTCGAGAGTGATAGTCCGGTGGCGGGGCCCACCACCGATTATGGCCCTTTCGCCTGCAAGGCGATCCTCAAGATCGAGCGCTACGAGCTGAACGGCGCGCCGCTCGTCGTCTTCAGCGGTGGTCTGCCGCGCGCCAACTTCGGCGAGCGCTTCAACGTCACTGTGATGAACGGCGAGCGCCACGTGGCGTTCGAGTTCACCAGCAAGGTGATCGACTTCGTGGTGGTGACGGCGACGGCGCACGCTGACCACGTGGACGTCGACGAAGAGGGTGGAGGTGGTGGCGGTGGTACTGCTGCTGCGGCTGTTGCTGCACCCGAGGCTCTTATCGTGCTCGCTGAAGAGGAGCTCGTCGCGATCGACTTGCAGTCGGACGAGTGGCGCATGATGAACTTGCCGTACATGGTGCCAGTGCATGCATCGGCCATCACCTGCAGCCAGTACGTGTCGGGCGTGCCGGAGGACCTTTGGAACCAGCTGAAGGACGCCGGCAAGGCGCAGACGAAGCACTTGTACTCGACGAAAGCGTGGCCCATCGACGGCGGCGAACTGCTGTGCTCGAAGGGTGAACAGCCGCGTCGAGAAATGCTGCTCACCGGGCACGAGGATGGCACAGTGCGCTTCTGGGATGCGGGCACGGTTAACCTCACACCTATTTACAAGTTCGGCACGGCGCAGTTCTTCACCGGCGAGGACATGCACGGTGAGCAATCCTAGCGTGTCGTTGCATGTGTTCGTAACGCGCATGCGGTGTGTTCAGATGAAGACCTCAACGTCGACGACGAGGACGATTGGCCGCCATTTCGGAAGATAGGCGTTTTCGACCCGTACACCGACGATCCGCGGCTGGCCGTCAAACGCGTTGTGCTCTGCCCTCTCTCCGGCACGTTGGTTGTCGCTGGGACGGCCGGCCATGTCGTCGTGGCGAAGTTCGACACCGAGACGATGATGGAGGAGGTGCGCATCACGACGATGAACATCGTCGGCGAGAGGGACAGCTTCGTGTGGAAGGGCCACAACGAACTGGCGCCGCGCAAGGGCGAAATCACACAGAAACGCGGCTTCCAGGCGACGAGCATCCTGCAGATTTACCCACCGGCGGCGGTGACGTGCGCCACGCTGCATGCGGACTGGGGTCTGGTGGCCGCCGGCACGTCGCACGGCTTGGCGTTGTACGATTACGTCAAGCACAAGCCCGTCACGGTGAAGTGCACCTTAAATCCGAATGGTAAGTGCGAGTGTGAGCTCGATCTCTCGGTCTGATTGTGCTGCGGCGACCAGATTTGAACGGCGCTGGCGAGGCGCCCATCTCCCGGCGCAAGTCCTTCAAGAAGTCGCTGCGTGAGTCGTTCCGCCGCCTCCGCAAAGGCCGCTCGCAGCGACGCGCCAGCCATGCGAACACGCCGAATTCGACGACATCACCACCTGCGCGCCGACTGCCCGCGGCCACGGACGAGCCAAGCAATCCGCTGGAAGCGAAGCCGGTGGAACGCCAGATCGAGGCGCGCCCCGTCGACGACGGCATGGGCTCGATCGTTCGGTGCCTCTACTTTGCACGCACATTCCTCATCAACGGTAAGCTGCATGCCTGCCTGCCAGATGCGATTGTGATGATGATTGTGTGTTTTCGGCTTGCAGTACAAAACACTGTGCCGACGTTGTGGGCCGGCACGAACGCCGGCGCCGTTTACGTGTTCACCATCGGCGTGCCGTCCGCGTCGAAACGGCACGCGGACGACGTCACCTGCCAGCTCGGCAAGGAGATTCAGCTGAAGCATCGTGCGCCCGTCATCGCCATCGCTGTGCTCGACAGCGGCAGCCGGCCACTGCCCGAGCCGCTGGAAGTCGAGCGCGGCATCTCGCCGCTGCCGGAAGCGACGCAGCCGCACCGCGTGATCATTGCCTCCGAGGAGCAGTTCAAGATCTTTACACTGCCGGCGCTCAAGCCCTTCGGCAAGTACAAGCTGACCGCGCACGAAGGGGCGCGTGTGCGGCGCATGTCGTTCGCGAACTTCGCGTGCAGCCTGCCCGATAGCAGCCACGACGTGCACAGCGAGGTGGACCTGCTCTGCCTGACGAACATTGGCGACTGCTTCGTGCTCACGCTGCCCGATCTCAAGCGCCAACTGAACGCGGTGGTCGTGCGCAAGGAGGATATCAAGTAAGTGTGGCTGCGCTCGCTTACCTCCGCATTCACCCACCGTCTGTCCTTCGCAATCACCGTAGCGGCATCTCGTCGCTGATCTTCACGAAGGAAGCGGAAGCGCTCTACCTGCACTCCTCCTCCGAACTGCAGCGGCTCTCCCTCGCGACGCGCCGCGTCACCTCGGCGAGATGCTACCTCGCGCTGCCGGAGGTGGCCAAGGAGGAGACCGAGGTCGAGTCGACGTCCGAGCTGGACGATCACGACGAGGAGAAGGACAAGGAGCCAACGGTGGTCCTGCCGCTCGTCAACGGCAACACGGCCAACAGTAAAGAGAATAGTGTAGGTGGCGAAAAGGTGTGTTGAGGTTCACTTTCACTTGCCGTTCATAGTTCTCACAATCATGCAAACCGTTGTCCATCTTAGGCGATGCCTATTCGTTATCACCAATATTGTAGCGCATATGTCGACCTACCGATCTAGCATAAGGGGTACCAGGGTATAACTACTATCGCATTCACCTAACCAACCATTCAACTACCATATTGCTACGAAGGGCGCCTTCGAAGTAGCATTAAACGTTCCGAAGTGAAGTGTAGCGGTGATGAGTAAGGTTTGACTATATATACTATCCGAGACGTTTTTATGCTGTTGCCAAGTTTGCCTCCCGCGTGTGCAACTAGTGTCAGACATTATTACGGCCCTTGATTGTCATGCAATTTCAATCGCAGCGCAATCACCAACCCTTAAAGTGGCCGAGAAAGTTCCTTTGCACGGTTCGAAAGCGTGGTCGCACGTGCGAAACGGAGCAAATGTAAGTAGACAACTACCCGTCCCTAAATATCATCGTTCATACCACCACCAGACATTTACTAAAACGTGCAGTCGTCCCAGAAGCTGCAAGGACTCTTCTTCTTCTTCGAAATGTTGTAACTCTGTTGTGATGACATCTAATTGTTGCACACACACACACACACACGCGCAAACACACCTACCAGCGCTTGAATGACGTTACACCCCCCCCCCCCTCCCCCCGTGTTATGTTTTGTTTGCGCTCTGGAGTCTTCTTCTCCACTCCTTTCCCAGCCCACCCTTTTTCCCACTTTCGCAATCTACCTCTCTGGCTGCAGTACAAAACTTCTGGTGCCTTCTAATAATGCAGCGTTTGTTCTCGCAACTCGTGTAACTGTTGAATCGCTTTCGGCCCGTACGCGGGCGGCTACACTGAACTATCTCACACATTGGTCGTGTCGCGTGTTGCTAGATGGAGAACGGCGAGACGGACGCCGTGCACAATTCGACGATGAACTCGACGATGACGAGCAGCATCGGCGATATCACCATCGACAGCGTCAAGGACCACCTTAACTCGCAAGACGACATGAGCAACCGGCTCTCGGGCATCACCATCACGAAGACGATCACGACGAGCACGCTGAACCAGAGCGGCGAGGTGGTGACGAACACGACGACGACGACGACCACGGCGGAGCATGCGGACGATGGTAAGTGGCGTAACGAGGCAATGCGCTGCCATCAGTTACGAAGTAACTGAGTACTCGTTTGATACATTTCATCGTGTTCGTCGCTCCGGTGTTGTTGTTGATTTGCGCTTCTTTTGTAGTTGAGAATAATGAGACGGACGCACTTGCGGTCGAACCGGCAGCAGTCGAGGTTAGACAGTTGTAGCTATTTTCTACTAGTGCATCCAATCGTAGATACTGCTGGCTAAGAACATACTTAATCCTCTGGAGCTAGCGTCTGGCCGAACCTGGCGAGAGACAGTCGGACGTACTTACAACCGTAGACCGTATTACCTCTAACCACTGACTCACACAAGGCATGCGGTTGACGATGATCATCACTTGTTAATGGCAACGCGTTTGTTTCAGACTAAAAGCGTGCGCAGGAACAGCCAAGGAGTCAAAGCGCCGCTGGCATTGTTCGAAGATCTCGACGTCGAGAGTGGGTCTTAAACCTTGCTGGTGCAAACAGTTACGCCGCACACCACGAACTCGAATTCCCACCACAAACACACCACCCCAAATGCATACAGATTCTTTTTGCCATATCACTCGTATAATGAATAAGGAGCGATGGTCGCAGCACGGCGATGCTGCGATCATAATTGTGCGTGAGCAAGACGCGTGCGGAACGAACAGCTGAACTACGAAATCAAAGGCTAAACCACATTCGAGCTACACCTACTACTGCTACTTACTGAAATCGTTTTCTAGACGTTTACTATTAGACTAATTATAAGAGTTTTATACGCAACCTAAGCTAAGTGGTAGAGCATTCATGCCGGACGAAATTACTCTCTTAACGATTGCTACCAGGCCTCTTTTCTTCGTCTGCTAGCTCATGCGACACAATATGTACTAATATGTATACATTTTTATACACACTTACCGATGTTATATAATATAAGGTTTGCACGATTTCTTTGGGCGAACGAGCGTGCGCGAGGAAGCCGCACCGAATTTCACTGCTCGGCTCGACGGCGAAGGCGGTGGCCGGCGTACGGGTGATCACTAACGAATGCTGAATAATCGTCGGACGCATCGGCACCCTCTTCGTGTTGCTTAACAGCGCAGCGCGTGTAACGCGAGTCGGAATGTTTGGTGGAAGGTCTACTTGCTTCTTGTATTACAATACAATGAATTCGTCATTGGTGCGTTAATGACTTGCTCCTGATTGCAGCTAGTTGCTAGTTTTGCGGTGACGGTTTTAATTTTGTCGTTTATACGCATACGATTTTCAGTTTACATTTTCACATAGCATATATGTATGGATTGAATTGAGCGTTTCATCTACACCTTTCGTTGTTCATACTTTGACAGGATTGAGGAATGCATATTGGACAACCCACCTTTTATTGTAAGATGAAACTTATGGCCTTATAATATTATCGAAGCGATATTCTAAGAGAGGTGTAATGTTTTAACTATTCGTTAACTATTTTGTGAGGAATGCATTTTTATATTATATATATATATATATATATTTAGCGTTTTTTATTCATAGTTTTTACTTATTAATCGAATAAAATATATTTATATATCATGAGTAAGGATGGTCATCAAATGTTCTCAAGCGCGGTTTGAGTGGCTTCCCATCCTGTGATGATGGTGATCGCACATCGTATTCAAATTAGACGCTTGTAGGGTTGCCTATTCTGTAAAGGTATTAGGCGTTCTAAGCATACGTAGCGAACTAGGTCGGTTTTCCTTTTAAATAATGTCTCTTTTTTTTTAAGTATAAGATAAGAAGTCTCCAGCATGTAAGTCATTCAAAAGCGCTCGGTTTGTGTTTGAAAAACATCGAGACGGTGGATCGGGTGGATCTTTCGTTCGCACAAGTCCGCCGCCCGGTCGGGTGCGCTCGCTCACCGGATGTGTTTGACGTACGGAGTTGACACTAGCGAGCACGGCCAGTCGTCGACGAGTGCGGGCCGAATGCCGAGCGCCAGCGATGTCGCAGTCGTAGGACGGGTCGCTGCGTCGTTCTCCGTACGTGAGTGTCGTTGCCTGGGTCGCCTACGAAGCCACCGCCCGCCTCTAGTGCATGCGAGACGTGCGCACCCTCGCCGCCGCTGCCGACCTCGACACACGCACAGCGGCGCGCACGCACACACGCGCTCGCGCTGCTGCCCGAACGCTGATTATAATATGGCCGCCCGTGCGTAGTGTGCGCTGCCGAGCAGACGTGCGTTGTTTCGTGCATCGGCGCATCGCCCTCGCTCGCGCCGCACCGCCGCCGCGGCCAGCAGGATGGAGCTGCGCGTCGGCAACAAGTATCGCCTCGGCCGCAAGATCGGCTCCGGATCCTTCGGCGACATCTACCTGGGTATGTTATTGTCTGCCCGCCTGCCTTATCGCCCTTTTGTTTCGCCTATTTGCTGCGCTACTGCACCGCCTGCGCTGTTGCAGGCACGAACATCTCCACCGGCGAGGAGGTGGCCATCAAGCTGGAGTGCATCCAAACCAGGCATCCCCAGCTGCACATTGAATCAAAATTCTACAAGATGATGCAAGGAGGAGGTGTGTATCGGCTTTTCGCCCCCCTTCGTTGAACGCGCAGCACCTGCTCAGCGTCGTGTTTTAGTTGGCATACCGCAGATCAAGTGGTGCGGCTCCGAGGGCGATTACAACGTGATGGTGATGGAGCTGCTTGGGCCGTCGCTGGAGGACCTCTTCAACTTCTGCACGCGCCGCTTCTCGCTGAAGACGGTGCTGCTGCTCGCCGACCAACTCATCTCGCGCACGGACTTCATCCACTCGCGCAGCTTCATTCATCGCGACATCAAGCCCGACAACTTCCTCATGGGTCTCGGCAAGAAGGGCAACCTGGTGTACATCATCGACTTCGGCCTCGCGAAGAAGTATCGCGACGGCCGGACGCACCAGCACATACCCTATAGAGAAAACAAGAATTTGACTGGTGAGTGACGAGTGATGGTGGTACAGGTGTTGCTGCGGCTGCTGGTGGTTGGTAGTGGTGATGGTGCTGATCGCTTGCCGAGCTGGGGGCGTATCGCTTTTGCTATTTCGTCGACGCGCTTACATGCGTGAAGACATTTTCGCCAAACGAGCAGCTTCATGAGTTGATTCCAATTTCGTCTTCCACGCCAGCAAAACAATGCCGTCGAATCGAGTAGTCCTCTCAATCTCTTGCGCATGCGTGCGTGCGTGCGTGCGTGCGTGAATGCAGAAAACAGAGAACTAACCGAACCCTGTATTATTTCAGGCACTGCCCGTTACGCTAGCATTAACACACATTTAGGCATAGAGCAGTCGCGTCGCGACGACCTCGAATCGTTAGGCTATGTACTCATGTATTTCAATCGGGGCTCGCTGCCCTGGCAGGGCCTGAAGGCCGCGACCAAGCGCCAGAAGTACGAACGAATCTCCGAGAAGAAAATCTCGACGCCCATCGAGGATCTGTGTAAAGTGAGTGCGCTGCGTACCACCATGATGCGCGCTGCGACTTGCATATCATTGCTGTGCGTGCTTTTAGGGATACCCCGCCGAATTTCCCACTTACCTAACGTACTGCAGACAGCTGCGGTTCGAGGAGCGGCCCGACTACAGCTATCTGCGGCAGCTCTTTCGAACGCTGTTCCACCGACAGGGCTTCACGTACGACTACGTGTTCGATTGGAACATGCTGAAGTTCGGAGTCTCGCGGACCGGGCACGGCGAAGAGAGCGGTCGCTCCGGGTCGCGGCCGTCCGCGCCCCAAACGCGTGCACGCCGCCAGCCACACGAGCGCGTCGACTTGATGCCGAACAGCGCCGCCGTGCCGAGCCCCTCCGACGAAGTCATCACCAACAGCAGTGAGTAACCACGCACCACGAGTCGCACGATCTTCAGCCCCATCGCATTGCAGATACGCGCCTCTTCGACAACTACGACCGGCGCGTGTCAATGCGTTTGCGCGGCGTCCAGCAGGGTGCGCCGAACGCGTCCACGTCCGACCTCTCCAACCCGAAGCAAGCCAAGTGAGTTGCATTTTGTTCGCTTTGTTCGCTCGTACATGTGTTCGCCGTCCCTGAAATGTGCACATGTGCACGCTGGCTGCCACCACCACCACCATCATCATCATCATCATCATCATCATCGTCACCATCACCAACCCACAACACACAACACACGACAATCGTAACAAAGTAAAAGCGGAGAACGCTTCCCGCTCCATGGCTGTCGTCTCAATCGTCACATTCCACAGCAGCGCATCGCATCGAGAATGCGTTCGGCGAAATAGTGCATCTGGCTACGATGTGTACATTTCGTCAATAGTGTTTCTTGTCTTGCTATGTCGCGTGCAGTTGCATTGCGCGACTCGATTGTCATGCATGTACGGCTCGGCCGGAGGGAGGAGGATAGCGGCGCAACTTGTGCGTGTTGCATGCATGAGTGCACTAGCTGGGAGGGCAAATGGGCACAACCTATGTATGATGTTTATTTGTTTTGGAAGCGCCTCCGGAGTGGCAATGGCGCCGCCCAGCCAGACGGCGGGTCAGCCAGGCCCGCCTAGACGCGGCAGCACGTCGAAAGAGACACCCGCGCGGCTCAAAAAGTAGTGGCCGAAATCACGCCGACCTGCTGCTGCTGCTCGCAACGACGAAATGTCTTTAAACATTCACTTACCTACTAGCGTGCAATCTGTAAACATTGAATGTGACCGCTGGACCGCCGATTTGGGCAAGCGCCATAATTTTTTACTTTTAGTACGTTCAATTGCGCATGCGGCGAGTGATAGAAGTCGAGACATGGTCATGGTCCGGGTCTCGATCGGGCACGTGCCTCTCGTGCGCTTCCCAATCAATTGTGCAATGTTTCGGGATCGCGAGAAGCATCTACGGCCAAATGTGGAGGAAAAGCTGCTGCGCGAGTTCTTACCCATTTTTGTCATGTGTTCCGGTTAACTGACTTTTGTGCATTTCTTAGTGATAATGGAACTCTTTAATTTTAAATCTAATGTAACCAATTGGGCTGCATGTGCAGCGCATTTTCGACTCAGTGTTTCTGCGATGTTCGAGTAACCACTATTGTCGTTCTACGTAATCGCGACGCGGTGGCGCTTACCAGGTGATCGCAGATCGACTAAAGCTAACGATTCATATTGAGCTAATCGAAGACTAGTTAGGGACTATCTAGCGTAACAAATGTTTAGTTGAATATGTATGTGAACGAGCGCACGCCGAGAGCGTCGGTCGCACTGTCGGCCGACTTGCGCGTGCGGAGAATTGGTTGATGCGACCGATGACATGCTTATTTGTTAAACCACACACGACTTACTTAACGTTAACTCTCTTGGTGTTCATATTGTTTGTAATTTATTCTCAAAGCGCATAGGTTCCTAGAGGGCGCGAAAGTTAAATGTGCAAGCGCGAACTGTCTTTGCGCGTGTGAGCACCGGTCGTGACAATGCCGCCGATCCCGTCGATTCGCAAGCCAGTTCCGATTGACGACGATACGCAACATTTGTAAGATTATGCACGTCGATTTGCCAAGTCAGCAAACGCATTTGTTTCGTTGTATAAAACCAGCTGTACAAACGTACATCACAACACTGAAAGCATTCACAGAACGAATATCGTTATTATTATGTTAAGCGATTACTTACTCTACATTATGTTCTAGGTATACGGAAAAAAGCACACACGCAAATTAATCATTCTTTGGGTGTAACATAAACGGACCACTATTTTTTTCGACGTTCGCGTTATGCGAAGATATCATTATGATTAAGCCTAGGCTTAAGTAAAGCTAGCGCGTTACTTATCGTTTTAGTTTATAGTTTGATATCGTTTGTAGTCAAAGCGGATGCAAGTCCAGGTCCAATACTATGAAGACTGTCTAAATTTAAAGCCATGACTTGCGCGTTGCTCGCGAAGCTTTCGAGCTGCAGAGATCGGCACCTATTTCGTTTTGTTGCTCATTTTCGTTCACGACAAAAATAATCGGTGTTCCTTTTATTGCGCACCCGTGCTCGTAAACAAGGAAGACGCGAGTGCATGTACGACGTGCAGTGTGACTACGTGCCCACACGTAACACATGCAGGTATTATGCGAGCAGAATGCTTAGAAATCGCTGATTACAACTCACATGTGGAGACGAATTAAATTGAGTTCATGTTGTAAATATAGCATGTAATGTAATTTTAAATTTATATAAAATTAAATATACTGGATGTTCCAGGAAAACATGACAATTTCTTTCCTTTGTCTCCTTCAAATGTAAATTTGCTTCAAATTAGAAACTTCGAAGTTCGTATGCCATAATTTGCACTGTGCAACAGGTGAGTAAATGACGTTCTACGCAACATGGCGAGCATGTGTTTGTTTCGTTGTTTTCATGCAGAGAGTGGCTCATGTGGACTTTGCTATTCTGCTTTGTCTGGACTAGAGCAAGAGGAACTTGAAGCAAGTAAATGCCTGCCGTCGTTTTATTGATCACATTCCATTTCATGCGCATTCATTTGCCTCTTCAAGGGATCGAGGCCTCCAGCCAAAGGCCGAAATCCGAATTTCGGATCGAAATGTCCAGATATCGTCGAGTGGCGTCGAGTGGTGTGGTAATTGCTGTCAACGAGTTGGTGACTCATGTCAGCCGTTCGTAGCCCCACTCCAACCTCCCCTCCTGCAGTTGTGCGAACAACGCGCAGCACGTCAGTGCAAGGACCAGATGGGTCAGATTGGGCCAGATGAAGGACTGAAATAAATACGAAAATGCGTGAATTGCCGTTCCGGATTGTGTTCAACGGGTTCTACGTATGCGAGCAGCGGTCGTGCACGCCGGCAGCCAATGATCGTTGCGTTTCAATGCGCCAGCAACGTTAATCAATTTCTGGCGTCACTAGGGAGGTGCGTCGGCCGTCGTCTAGAAGGAGCACGCCGTGTGAAGTCGCCTGCTGCAAATTCGCGACGCTTGACGTGATGGCTTCGCAGGCGAATGCACGTGGCGTTTCTCGCGTCCTGGACAAGCTCGAAACTTCAATCAAGAACGGTAAGTACTACGAGGCGCATCAGATGTATCGAACCATGTACTTTCGGTGAGTTCTGCCAACGCAGTGTTGCGCTTCTACGCTGCAATGTTCGCCGTGCTGTTGTAGGTATCTGGGACAGGAGAAATACTCTGAACTAATGGATATGCTCTACAATGGTGCTATATTGTTCCTCGACCATGACCAGGTGACATCATACCGGCCGCAACGCAGCAGTTTTCACACGCTTATTGTTTTCCAGCATATGAGTGGAGCTGATTTGGGCATCCTTTTAGTTGATGCTCTCACACAGGCAAGCAACAAAGACTACAAGACGTGGGCGCCGAAACTGTGCGAGATCTTTGGGAAAATCCGAAACAACACTCCAGAACGTGACACATTTCTTATGAATTCTATACGCTGGTCATCAATTGATTCATTGCTTGGCTATCCCCTGCTCCATCAGGTATCTTCCTCTAACATTTGTTCAATATTACATGAGTGTGAGTGTATTACCTTTTTAGAACATTGCACAAATTTATTGGAATGAGAAGAATTATCAGCAAGCACGCTATCACTATCTGCACTCCAAGGATGGGCAAGGCTGTGCTAAGCTGCTCATTGAGTTCCAAACATCGCAGGGCTACAGCAATGAGGTGGATCTATTTATTGCGCAAACAGTCCTGCAGTTCCTCTGTTTGCGCAACGAGCGCACCGCGAATCTGACATTCGCGTCGTACACGCAGGAGCATCCGAGTATAAAGCGCGCCGGCCCGCCGTACCTCCTGCCGCTTCTGAATTTCCTCTGGTTTCTGCTGAAAGCTATCGAGAACAAGAAGCTAGCGGCGTTCGTCGTGCTCTGCCAGCAGTACGAGGCGTCGATCAAGCGCGATCCGTGCTACAAGCAGTACCTCGACAAGATCGGGCAGATCTTCTTCGACGTGAAGCCGCCCGCACAGCAAGGCAACCGGCTGTTTGGCAATTTTCTACAGTCGTTCTTCGGTGGCCTGGACGAGGACAGCGACGAAGAGACGACGACGGCAGGGACGGTGGCGGCGTCAGCAACGTCAACGACAATAGCGGCGGCTGCAGCCGCGACGTCTTCCAGCAAAAAGAAGCCAGTTGAGAACGCCGACCTGGATTAGCCCTAATACGACTCCACTAACCGAAATTTACATATTTATTACGCGAACGTTATATGTCGCGCTTTAATTCTCACTTATGTTTGGCGCTCAGAATTCATTTTATTTACATTGTGATGGCCACTTGAAAGGATGAACAGTTTTTGAGTCATTTACTTTTACACTGCAAGCAAGCAGTTGAGAAAGGTTTTAAGTTGAAAACAACGTAAACAAGTTGTTCAAGAACATTTTTTTAATAGTGCATGATGCTCCAAAACTATTGATATATTTTACCTTATGTGTGTACATACTGTTTGCTTTGATGAATCTTTCAAACATAGGTAACTATGTAAACCACTTCGTTTATTAGCAGTCGTTTTTAATTGAATCTATCATGGGCAATAAAGTAACATGTATATCAAATATATCATATTCAACGTGGAGTGGTGTTGGGTCGGTCGGTTGTTGGCGTAACCTCCAATTTGCTGATCCGACTTTATTTCAGCTTCGCATACGTGGAGGCTCCGTCTTGTTCAGCTCGTTATCAGTCTGCCAACCACCTGAATGCACTATTCCTTGTAGAGTTTTGGTAGTATAATTCTGGAAAGTTAATTGACAGCCATAATTTTGCTCTAGAGCAACGTTTGTTTGTTTGAATTGCTGGAATTCATCTTCAATATTGTCCAAACACCTGCACCATTGCTTGGAACATGGATGTGAGGAAGAAAGTAATGATCCTTTTTGATGTGGATGGCACACTCACCAAACCAAGAAATTCGATTGAAGATCATATTAAGGAGTTCATTTTAACCAAAGTGAAA